>JAABKK020011435.1:0-24680 GCA_011634745.2 Catotricha subobsoleta
TTTGTTAGAACCGGCATTCCTTAAACATAAATTACAATAAATAACATTTGAAATTAATTGAATTAATTCTTTGGCGTGTTAGACTTTTATGACGTACAGAACTGAATTAACAAAAGAGAAACATATTACATTTTTATGTTTGTTTTCTTTTCATAGTACCTACCAGCACTGATATATCCTGGTTAAATTGGATTAGTAGTCAACAATATTATTGAGTAATATTTTTAAAGAAATATATTAAATATTCATTTGGTGAAACCGAAAAAATCATTATTTGTATGAATGCTTGAAATGAAATTTAATTTAGCATCTGACGATGAAAAAGATAATGATTTCGATAAACCTAAAACTGAAAAGAGTAATTAAATTAATTTTATGTCAATTTTAATTGGAATGAAACGTAAATTAATGCTTACTAAATGGACGAGATAAAGATTTACTACTAGAAATTTATTTATTTTAACGATTTATGTTTCAGAATTTTTTTTTTTAAGCGATTCTAGTCCATTACAAATTCAGTTATGTGCAAATTGGTGTTTGGATTTATTAGTTTTGGATTTAGAAATCCTGTTTCTGCTGTAAATCTTGTGTCAGACGAAATAATATATTGGGTCCAATCAAAACGCATAGTTCGTTAATATACATTACAAATATATATTATATCCAAACAGATCTCAATTTAGAAACTATGGTAGAACAACCATACCATGTATATTGGCACCATGGCATTAACAATTGTATTTGAAAATTAATTCACATAATTTTGCTTGCATCTATCTTCATAATAAAACTTATATATATAATAATACTGTGTACTTGCTTTTGATATGCTAATTTAATTTTAGATTTACGTTGTCAAATACGACTACTGATAAATCAAATATTATGTAGTTTAGCATATTAATAAAATAAAAAGTTTAACAACAATATTAAACTTCTGATGTTTATGTGATTTATTAATTTATATAAATATTTTTCAGAAATTTTATTATTATTTTAACCACAAAGAACGATATTTATAAATTGAAGAAAGCTTGTCTGATTATAGTAGATGGTGCGCTAGCGATGTTTTTCATTCTGCATATCAGGTTATCTCATAAATCTATAGATAAATGTTATCCAAATTACAAATAGTACATTTTGTGGTTATTATTGTCTTGATTGATGGTGATAGTGAATTTGTAATACGTATCCAAATAACGAGATTTGATTAAGAATATTAAATAGCTGTTATTAAAAAGTCATAGTTCTTAAATCCTGGAAGAATCACAAAAATAAAAACAATAAAATAAAAAATGAATATATTATTCTCTCAAAAAATTAATATTTATTTTATCTTTTTCGATTTACTTTTTATTATCAAAGTAACATTTTGTAAAAATTGTTATTATAATAATTTTCGCCTTAAAAATACAATAATATTTCGTTGGTTCATTCCATTTTCTTAAAATTAATTTTTCTTGAATTTTAATATAAAATATAGAAATAGAAATTATAAAATAAGTACTTCATCTTATAATTATTATTAATGCATAATATTTGCAATTACGATCATCAATATTGATCATCATTTATCATTTATCATCTATATATATATGCATATATTTAAAATTTAATGACTTTTCGATTGTATTATGTAAATGGTTATATTTTCATAATTATTCAATTTACGAAAGCATCATTATAAGATAATAAATTCATAAATACATAATTAAATTTTTATAATCAGTATTATATGTGTTATTCAGATACTTAGTTTATGATAAATTTTTACGGCTACATTTATTTAGAATATAGAAAATATATATATATTTTTATTTTATTTTTGAAGTATTGAATTCTGTAATTAAATTATTTACATTATAATGACATGAAATTGTTTCATTTACAAAAGCTTAGCGCAATTATAATTAAAAGCACATTTTTACAAAGCTTTTGAAACAAAAATTTATCGTCAATCAACTTTGGTTTATTTCCAGCAAAATTTCGATTATTAATTTTTTCATTCAATTATATATAAGTTTTCTTTTTACAAAAACAAAAAAATAAAATAAATCTCATTCCTGATTTTCCCATTTCCTGAGTTACCATCTCTAAATTTATGTATTCTTTATATCAGCATTTGTCAGTAAAATTATATATAGCACATAGACTATATTAACAAAGCTTAAATTGTTAAAATGCATAATTTTAAATTAGTAATCGCAAATAAATTGTTAAAACTGGATTGTATGAGGTCACATACATTTTTACATTATATACTTAATAGTAGAATTATAATATTAGGCCCTATGCGAAATAGGTACAAATAAGGTAGAAAAATTATTTTCATTTTTCTCTATCCACAGTCTAATAAATGCTTATTTAAATCTAATACATATTATTTATAAAAAAAAAAAAAAATACAATAATTTACATATTAATCACTTATTGAGCATAATCAAACTGCTACAATTTTACTGGGATCAACTTTAACCCGCAAAAATACGGTATCATCTTTTACAAATGGTCTTCTGTTAAGCAATTCATGTGCTACAAAACGTGGAAAACCAAATCCAAGTGAATCTGGCTCTTGAGATGGTCGTTGAAAATTACTCCATGATGGATCTGGTACAAATGATTCAGCAATTCCGCCTTGACTACCATTACTACCAATACCATTATTACTATTTTGGAGACCTTGTTCGAACAAGGTAAATGTTATTGAATGGGAAAATGGCCATTTTAATAATGCATCATAATCTCCTGGTAATACTTTAATATATACAGAAATATGCGTTCCTTCACCTGGTCCATTTCCATTTAAAAACATTGACGCTTGTAGCTTATAACCGTATTGGCTTGTGTAAAATGGTGGCGAAACTAATTCTAATCCTTCTTTGGTTTTGGCTTCACTCATTTTCGCCGACCAATCAGTTACCTTCCATAGCAATGTACCTGTGTAGTTAGCACTTAATTTTGCAACGGCTCCCTTAAGCATTTGTATTTGTTGTCCTTGGCGGGAAGCTAATGTGACCATTAATGACAGATGTGATGCAGTATTTGCTTCCAAATGTGAGTCTAGCATATGTCTTGGTCCTTTAAAACGACAACCAGCCTCTTTAAATGAACAAGATATTGCTAAAGCTTTACATTCATCTCGAAGATGTGAATCGATTTCTGCACGGGGTATTGGTCCAGATTCACAACGCTGTGGGCAAGGTACTAAAAAACGTGGACATGTAGTTCCATGAGCATTTAATGTATCAGCTGAAAATTCACGGCTACAATGTGGACAGCGACGTAGACGTTTTGCACAATCTTTTGCACGATGAATTGACATACGTCCACGTAAAATACGTGCTCCACATTTTGATTCACAATACATTGGTTCTTGATTACAAGTACCAGCATGATCTTCAAGTCCTTGACCAGAAAATTCTACCGAACAATATTCACATGAGGCTCTTCTTTGTGTACAGGTGTATGTCAGATGATCAGTCATCATGATACGCGGAATAGAAGAACCACATTTGTTTGGGCAAAGCGCTGTATCGTGTTTGCATGCATTTAAGTGGGCCTGAAAAAGAAATAATAACATTAATTAATAATAATGCATTAGGAAAAAAAAAATTGCATTGAACAGTTTAATGAAATATAGGAACAAAAACATTATTCATAGATGCGTTTCAGATCATAAATCTAGTGAAAGCAATGATGATAAAATTTCATAATTATTAACTATATATTCTTGGTAGGTAATTTATTTTTTATATTTGATTAATTTAATTTTTAATACTTCTCTAAGTTCTATCAGATAACAAATTAAATGCACACCCGTAAAAATACCAGAGACCTACATGCTCAAGTAGCAAATGCACAAAAAAAAATCTATTAAAACCTGTGTATGAGCATACATCCCACGACTTTAAATTTTCCATATAATAAGAAAAGTTGTTTTTGAATTATAGTAATTAGAAACTATTCAACGCACGTACTTTTAGTTATCTTGAACATTTATCTCAAACACCTTTCAAAAAAAATCTAAATTACCTGCTGGGATTTTTGTCTATCCCCAACAATACAACAAAAAAAAAATGAAAATAAAAAAAAGAAACAGAACAAAAATAAATATCAAATTCTTATCGAAATCTAGATCAGAATAGATTACTTAAAAGCTAGAGCAGAACACAGAAGATTTAAATTATGATAAAAGCAATGAATGAATATTAAAAATTAAAAAATTTATAAAACCACTTACTTATCGTATTTTTGGTTCTGGTTTTTTTAAAATTTTAATAAATTTAAATTTGAATAGCATAGACGTGAACATCAAGCTCAATTTCAATGTCTGTACAATCAATTATAAATTTTGATTAGCCTATTACTACTTATGCTTATTTATGAAACCTATTTTATTCAGCCATCAATATAGTGCAGTTTAAATTATTATTATGACGAGGCACTATACATAATGTTTTGTATATAAAAATTATTTAAAACTTGAGGTTATTTCATCTTACTGTTCTAATAATAAGTTTTTCATTTGCAAGAAATCAGAAGAGTGTAATTAAGAAAAGTAAGTAACTATAAGAAAAAGTGGAATGAAAATAAAAAAGTTTAGAATCTTTTAATGTGATATAATAATGAGAATGAAAGGAATGTGTATAAAAATATACGACAAAAAGTGAAACCATAAAAATTTAAATTAAAATTCCGCCGTATCACATCACAAAATACATCATGTGGAGTTTAATATTCAGAAATTTTTGAACACATTTAACAATACGGAAAGATGCAAGTACCACAAATAGACGATTAACGGAAATATTTTAATAATGCATATTTCATTCATTATTCTCAGTCGCGTACATTCTCATGAAATTTAATATAAAAAACAAAAAAAGTCTTATTAGAAAAACCAGATGTCATCATTATCACGATCTGAATTATTTAATAATTATATTCAATTCTAATCTATATGCATAACTAGAGAAAAGTACATCGGATAAATGTAAAATCGTTTTTAGCATATTTTTATGTGTTTTGTGTTGTATATGGCGATCTATGGCATTCTATTAATCGGATTAAATCTATTATAATATAAATGACATATTTAAAAAATATAAATAAATGAATAAAACGAAATCTTAATAACCCACTTTATTATTTCGAGAGTTCAATTTCAATTTGAATAGCGTTATTTTAAGATAAAATTTATATGATGTCGTTATTATACATATTTTCAAAAAATGTTATTAATAATATTATTGTAAAAAAAAAAAAATTAGTTAGAAATGTTCATATATAAATAATACACCCACCAGCACCTCATAAATGGTATATAAAAAAAAAACCTTTATAAGGTCGAAATTATATTTATTTATATGTGTTGTTGATATTAAATTCATGGCCTTTAAGAGATTAAATGCGTTGAAACAGAACAGGTGATACTTTTTTTTTTCCCAACTCTTATTTGGTTAATAATTCTGGTACGATTGTCGATACATAAAAAAAATAAAAAATTACGAATACTGTAGGCATACAACATATAAACCTAATAAATAACAAATTTTATTGTTATATTGGAATTAGTTTGCATATATTATATTTATAACCAAAGTAATTTTGTGAAATAATGAATGGTGCGGGCTTAGTAAATTTTACAATAAAAATGTTTTTTTGGTTCTTGGTTTTTGTTTTGTTTTATTTAAAGAATAAACAAAAAACGAACAACCACTTCTATAACTTTAAAAAATAGTTTAATTATTTGTTTATTCGTTCGAAAAAACTAATCAAAATTTGTTTCAAACAATGCACAACATTTTGACTTATGTTTCTAAAACAAACCGAAATAGCATCAATATTAATTACAAAATATATCTAATGCTATTTAATATTATTGGAATTTTAAAGAAGATTTGTTGTTTAATATCTTATAGCCATTTAATGATGATGAATTGTATGTGGCGTCATGTTGACGGTCTATAAGTGGTGCGGTTTAATTATGTTTTTTTTCTCTTCTCTTCTTTCTTTTCTTAAACTTGATTTTATAAGATGCATTTCTCTAAGCTATTGGCTAAATACCAACTGGCAGTAAGATATGATTTTCAATATCTTAACTGTGGTCTTGACTATATAGATGATCGAGTGTGTAATATTTACTAGTATTTCATTCGACGCATATTTTATTTTTACTTTTAAAGTAAATAGAATTCCTTTGAATTATATTATTGCATTTGTTTGGAATCTTGAATGTTAACGTTTGCCTTTTATGTTTTGTTTTGTGTTTTTTTTTTTTTATTTGGTTTTAAACATCCGCAAGAATAAATAACTTGTAATAAATTTAAGACAATTTAAAATATTTATTATTTTTTTCACTATTAATGTAATTATTTAATTTAAATTTTATTTGACTGAAGGATGCTGATTATTTATAGATTAAATTAATACTGAATAAAAAAACATTAAGAAGATTAGACATATTTCGATTTAGCTAATTAACAAATTAATTTTAGCACTTTCTGTTTTATAATATGCTATGTGTGGCTTTAACTAATTGCATATTAATAATGAAAATGAAATAAATGAGTCATAATTTGTCATAATTATAGCTTGTTAAAATTTCAAAAATAGCCAGAGGCAAGGTAAACTCTTCTGTGTTAAGTGTAATTAGACTTAGAGCTTGTCAGAAATTTGAACATTATGATGTCTTTCTATTTTCATTAGTTTATGTGCTCATAAGTAAATCAGTCAGAAGGTGTCTACCTACTTTTTTTTTTTGTTTTGTTTTTTACTTACATGAAAATGCAACAAATTTAACCTCTAAACAAGATTTGAGACATAAATATTTATTTAAACACAAACGTCATTGCGAGTAAACGGTGTTTAAACTTTAATAGCGGCTATTAAAAGTAATTAAAAACACTGTGTGGAAAGACAATTGAAGTGAAACATAAACATTAAACATGCAATTAATTTCAAAATACTTAATAGTTTCTACTGTTAAATATAGAATTGATAGGCAAGTGTCGAACAGTAGTGACTATATGTACTTAGAAATTTAAAAGCACTTTATTTGCTTTATATAGTTTAAAATGAAATTCAAGTGGTGACCTAGAAAATTCGAGACAGAATGCAATAAAATGATTTATCCTTAATTAAAATTTTCAAACTGGAATCTAGTTTGAAAGCATTTATATTTTATGTCTTCACCTCGCGACCTAATTATTAAAAAATTGAACACACTTTTTTTTTAAATGAAATTTGAAAAAATTCTTTATAAGGTGAGTAAAATGATAGGAATGCAGAATACATCCTTAAACGAGATGTTTAACATTGTGGTTTGTGGGAGTTATTAAACTCTTTAAAAGATTTGTTAAGAGAACTGAACAACGAATGATTAATGATGATATTGAATTTACTTTATTGCTTTTTTTTTCTATTGCTGACACTTACTTTGAAATTTCAATTGAGACTAAGAAAATATTTGCTTAAAAACATGAACGTGAGCAATTTACCATTTTTTTCTCTTTCATATTGTTTAGCTGCTAGTTCCCTTACATTCTTGAGACACAATTATTTCAATTACATTTACTGAATATAAATAAGCAAATAACAAAAAAAAAAAACATCATGGCAAATTTAATCCAAAACATTGATTGGTAGTTATATTAGAATTTATAAAATTGGTTTTAAATAATAATAGACAAACAAAAAATAAAAAAAACGAAAAAAATCGAAATCTTTTTAAAATCAACATTGAGATTCAATCGCTGATTTTCTTTAAAGTACGAACAGAAGGTTTTAAAAAAATTGTAAAGATGTTGTTTATGAATGGAATCAAATACAAAGTAGACAAGACAAAATTTTAAAATTACAATTCATTAACCAATTCATACAATCAATAGATCTATATTATTTTATAGATATTTTTTTTTATGCTTACCTTGAGTTTACGTAATTCGTCTGACCATTTGCAACCTTGTTTGTGATGTATACAAAAAACTAACGAACCCATTATAGCTTTTTCAGACTCTGGATCTGGATAAATCTGTAACAAAATAAATAAATAAATTAATAAATAAATAAATAAATCAAAAAATAAAGTTAATGCGTTCAATCGACTGTAAACTTAAAACAAAAACCAAAAAAAAAAAAACATGATTTCAAAATGTTAAATTTTATAAGAAATGATATGGTTTACTTGCTATATTGAGAAATTTTACTACAGATGCTGCTCTAATATATGAGCTAAAATTTTTACAAAAACAAGAAGGAAGAAAAGAAAAATAATTATAATAAAACCACTTCCACTTCCACCGAAACTCGAAATTCTTATATAAATCGTAATTGAAGCGTTTTATAATGTGTATAAATATGATGTAAATTGTAAAGGTAAAAATGGTGTAATAGATTATTGATGTTTACATAAGGAAATAATAAAATTTATCTAAAGAATAAAAAAAAGAAAAAAAAAAACACAAAAATATAATCAATAAAAGCCTTGTTCAATTTTAAATCATAACGATTTTATTTAACTTATCAATGATTTTATTTATTCAAGCGCACAAACGACCGATCGCTATTTTTATGTTTATAAAAAAGAATTATTTGTATTTTTATGACATCAAATACGACGTAGATGCCGTTCTCATAAACAAGATTTTCGATTTATTTTCTATATTTTTTATATTCCAATTATTTGCTATAAATAAATTTTATTACCCAATTTCTCAATCATTTTATATAAATTGAATTTAATTTGAATGAAAATGAAATCAATTAAAAGACGCACAGACAAGTTTTATCACTTTTTATTTATTGAAATGGAATGTTAGTGATGCTGATAACAAACTAATGGCAATTCTGTAATTATAATGTATATGACGAAGTGATGAACCTTTGCTTTCATTATTTTCTACCACTTTCTCAACCATTTATGACATTAACAAAAGAATTCAACAGAGAAACCTTGAAAATAGTTTTTAACATCATGAAAAATTACGATATTACATTCTAGGTATTAATGAAAAGCTAATAAGTGTGACCGATTTAAATACAAGATAAGATTTTGCTTTATTTATTTATTTTTTTTTTGTTTAGGTGTCAGCTAAATAGCCAAAGCATAAAAATGTAATTCTGTATGTGGTAAGTTGTAGTTGTAGGTATGTGTCACTCAAATAATTCTGTATAGAGTACAAAAGGTAGAAACATTAGATGGTATTACACATAAATGATGAGTAATCATTCCATTTAATAATTATTAGTTTATAACATAATTTACATATTGTTTATATAGCTTTTTTGTTACCTATATATTCACGTCTAGGTAACATATATAATAACATAATATAATTGCAGCGAATATAATACAATAAAAATAATTAATTAGACTATGGACACACGATAAATATATTATGATATGAGGCAGAAACTATTCATGACTCATCTTCATAACAAAATATTCGAATTTAAATTTTTTTAGATGCAAATTGCCTCCTATATAATCAAATATTGATTTTAGTATTAAAAGTTTTTCAAATGTGTTAATATTATAAAAATTCAGGGGAACAAACAACAAATTGAGTATACATAATCTTAATCTGCGATTTTAAACCAAAAATTAAATATTTCGTAATTTAAATTTTGATTCGACTCACACAAAAAAAAAAGAAAAAAAAAATACAAAATACAAAAAACCATTGACACCAATTGACCATTTTATTTTTAAAATGAAATAAATTTATTCAATTTTATTGTGTTACGATACCACTGCTAATAATCAAATATAACATTTAAAATAACATTAAAAATTCACAACAATTTCACGTCATTGCCTTTATTTATATAATACATTATGGGATAAGATAATTTGAATATAGCGATAGCTAATAATATGACCGAAACGAATGATCGCTAACGAAAAGTAGCAATTGTGTGTGCGCGATGGCGGCGATTCTTCAATTCTTGAAAATGAATAAAATACAAGGGTCAATTAAAAGGTCACAGGAAATGATTGTTGTTAAAATGTCTTCTTTTTTTTTACATTTATATTTATTTTAATTTTTTTTTTTTTTAATAAATTATTTGTTATAATATGGCGCGCAGAGTATTTTACAACATTTTTATAATAGAGTGGTTTGATCGCATATAGTTTATGTTAGACCGGATGTCTCGAGCGCCCGACCTAAAGTTTTTCTCTTCTCTTTTTTCATATTTCTATTCTTCAGCAAATTTTGTTCTTCACTTAAACATAATTATACATTTTATGAAATTAAATTAAAATTAAAATGAAAAAAAAAAACAGAAGAAACAATTTTATAAAGAATGTTAAATTTCTGGAATTTCTTTTTGTCGTTCAATATTATTATACTTCAAATGGCTGTAATGTAATTTGTACATGGGTATTTGGTTTGTTTGTTTGGCTTTTTTTTTGCTTACGCCGGTATTTTTATTTTTGTTAAACGCTAATGGTGTTAATATAATAACGTTAACTCGTATATTAGTAACAATATATGTAATGAAATAAATGTATGAATAATGGATATGACTTAAGTTTTCGTTCAGTCAATGCTCATTGTTTAAGCGACGACACAACAAAATAGATGATGAGAAAAATATTTTTCGTTTCTACTTGTATTACCTTTTATTACAAATTAATAGTTTATGATTTTTTATAAGTACATGCGAGTAGAGGTACCTCTGAACACATGATGTTTATAAAATATGAAAAAAAAAAAAAAACAAAAACAAAAAATATAATGTAAATTTTCCGAGAATTTTAAATCATCATAACTTTTTTATTTTTATTTAAATATTTTTTATGTTTTTAAAAATGTACACTTCAGATGTACAAGTAAGTAAGTAAGTAAGTAAGTAATATACTTAATACTTATATTTTAATACCAATATAATGTTTTAATTCTTCTTAAATCTGTTTGGTATGCAACGGTGTTATATTAAATAATAAAAAAAATTATGATGATTGTTGCTGCTGTGAATAAAATGTTTATTTTGGAATGTTTTAATTTGGTACCTGATTCTTATTGTAGTTCATTTCATATTTATATGCATAAATACCAGATAGATGCCATATACATACAAGATACAATATACAAGCCTTAGAAAGTTCACTTAAATGCATTGAAAATTGTTTATATATTTATTGCATTGCCGAATATAAGTACCTTTCACTCGGCCTAGCATAAATGCAGCAGTCAGGTAAAAATTTTAACAATATTTTACTGAAAACTGTCATCTCGTTTTGTTTAGCTAACGAAATTGTAATTTTTGCTAATCTTTTATGGAATTTATTGGGCTTTTATTGCGAGCAACATATTTTCAATGTTAAATTTTATTTTGATAAATCTATTGGACCTCTTATTTTAACAAAATTATATAGTAAACAAACAACTAAAGTTTGTGTAAAAAAGAAGCAAGAAATCTGCTGATATAGAAAAACAAAAAAATATGAAATTAGACTTTGGCGTAAATATTTATTAACTCTGTATTCACACCGCTACCAATCATACAAATTGCAAACAAATTGCAATGCTGAATGATTTAAACGGAAATCTACATATATATTTATTGCTCATAAAAATATGTTATTACATATTTGGATATGCTCGGTACACCGATTCCAACATTCTTTCAAAACCGAGATAAATGCATTTTTATCTATACTAAAGACAAACGCTACACATGCTTGAGCTCGTACGCGTACTCATGTTTAAAAACATTATCGTCATTTGCATATTATTATTATTATTATTATTATTACTTTTTTTTATAATGATAATTTTGTGTTGTTTACACATATTAAAAATGAGTTCGGTAATATTATAGCTTGTAACGTTTACAATGAATTTTGTTATCTTTTCAAACATACAAATTTTCAAACTCTTAACATTTAATACATTTCTGGAAAAAAAAAAAGAAAAATAAATAAATAAATATACGTAAAAGATATGCACTCTAGACATGCTATTTGGACAGAGAAGCATTTTTTTTCTTCTCTTCTTTCATTTCAGTTAAATTTTTATCGCAAACCTATTTCCTTTATGTTTGCATATTTATTATATAGATAGACTTATATAGGTATGAATAAGCTGGAATGTGTTCATATTTGTTATGTGAAAGATTATTTCAAATTAGAAGAGTTCATGTTTATATATGCATAAGATTATTGTTAATTTGTGTTTAGGTTTATTTGTGTATATGGCACCGAAAATTGTGATTTTGCGTGTATTTAAGTAGAATTCAGAATAGATATTTTATGTTTATTGGTTTTTAGGTGCATGTAATGCTACTGCAATTTATTGATAATTCAGTTTTGTATATTTGAGTTGAGGATTACTGTTTTGAAGAGTGGTTATCTTAAAGCTGAAAGGTATGTTTCAAGGGTTGGACAATGATTTTCATAACAACAGATATATATATGTGTGAATGAAACTATTAAAGATTAGAGGCAGCCAATACATATATTTAAAAATCTGGACTTGTTTCTATATTATGAAGATTGTGAAGATTGTAAATGATTTTTATTTTAAAGTTAACATTATTTCATCATAAAAAGTTATTTAATGATGATCTCTAGCTTGTCTTTGTATATCAATTTAGTTATTGTGATAATTCAATTTATGATTTTTAATTTCATCAGCACATAAACTTGATTCTTTGTCTTCTGATATTGGTCTGCTTGAAAATAACATATTTCCTTTCATGATATTCTCATACAGAACCGGTGCTCTTACATAAAATAAAATACACATTGCTGAAAACTCTCCAATCAAAGTATATTCCCTTGCTGTTTTTATTTAATTCAATCGTTAAATAACGAAAAACTAATTAAAACCAATTTATCAGCTATATTACTTTTTCTACTTTACTCTAATCGAACCGAATATTATCTACACGTAAACATAATGCACAATGTTGTAATAAATGTATATTTACACCAAACGATTAAAATTTTTATGATTTCTATGTTCGGTTCTTTTATAATAACCGCGACCTCATGTTTGTATTGATTATTTGCTTATAATTTCTATTCAAATATCCATTAATAATTTAATTAAAATATGAAATAGATTTTTCTTTCATAGTCGTCGTCGATATAATAGTAAATTAATTCATATTGTATTTAATTCACATGAGGTTATTTATTAACGCTAAGTCAATGATCTCTGTTATTTCAAAACAAAATGTTATAAGAATTTCTACTCTATTATTGGAATTAAAGTGACTACGCGCGTTTTAACACAATAAACATAAAATTTAATAATTAATATTAACTAATAATAATAAATCTTATGTAATGAACCATTTTTATTGAGGAAAGGTGTTAGAAGAATTCATTACTTTCATTATGTTCTACTGATTGTAATAAAAGAATATATGACCGCATAGAGAATAAGTGTTTGATGATTTTGCCTAGCAGTACAAACAACTATGCTGTATAATTATATAATTATTGGCAGCACGGTTTTTATCAACATAAATCAATCAATTAATCAATCAATCGTTTAAAAGCATTTAATTTTCTGATAACTGGATTACAGTTGAATTAAGAAATTTCTTCAAATAATTTCTTTATATGCACATTTTCTTCCTTTCCATGTGTTCATATTCTCTGTGTGCATACTGTACTTAATTTTAAATAATTTATAATTTCTGGTAAGCATTTCTAAAATAAAATGTAAAACATACATTTTTGAATTTCTACACTGTACCAGAAATAGTTCTACGAAAATCCATGTGGTGGTCTTGTATAGAAAACTCACAGAAAGATTAATACATTATATTGAATATTTTTATGATGATGTTTGATGATGAAGATGATGATGTATTTTGTATTATTGTTGTGAATTTATTAAAACTCATGTGTTTAGTCACAATAGACGTAACATATAATACAGACACACATTGATCGGAAGATACATTCAAATATAGCCGTTTATTCATTATCATTGTAACATAGTAAGGAAGATTGGTCATTCAAGAGATTTATGAATAGAATACATTTTCGGTTCATTGTGATGTTAATGAAGAAAAAAAAGAGGCTATGATACATACATGATTTGAATACCTGATTTTTTGGTTGGCTTATGTGTGTAAAACCAGTTAAAAACCGATTACTGAATTTAATACATATTTGGATTAGAAATATATGTACATATAAGTTACGAATGTTTATTTAAAATGTAACCAAATCATACTTAGATGAAAAATATGAAAAGAATAATACATAATAAATTTGTTAATTTTATAATGTTAACTATGTTGATCTGATATTACGTAATGTTTCAATATTCAAGTAAATAAATAGAAAAAACATATTTTTTTTATTACTTAACCTGGCAAATGGTAAATAATTATGAAGATCACCGCACTTTATTTTCATAGATAGCAAAAACTAACATTTATAACCAATTTCTCATTCATGTTGAATCATGTTTTGCAGAAAACAAGTTTTCTTGATATTATATTTATTTTTTAGTTTTGCTTCTTTTTTTTTATTTATATTTATATTCTGAAAATAAAATATAATAATGTATATCGTTTCTTTAATGGCATTTAGTGTACCGTACCTCTATGACCATTTCTACCATAAGCAAGCATTTTGTATAAAGCTGAACAAGAGAGGAGGCTATATGGAAAGTTAAATGGTAAAAATAATTTTTGTACGCGAGAATTTTTTTTTTGTTTTTTATTTCAGACTGTGTGAGAATCATTTTATCATTTCAACATATACCTACCAACTAATATGCAGATATAAATGCTCGCGTATATTATGCCGACATAACGGCTTAAATAGAGCTCTATTTAGGCAACTATAATAATTTGCATTAATCAACGCAGATTGAATAGAATTGAAAGGTATTTGGATTTGTTTTTTTTTTCTTGTACAAATTAATTCTGGTTTATTTTTGGAGGTATAGAGAAGTGAGTGGTGACATCGATTAAAAAAAAATTATAAAATATCTATATTATACTTTTCATGTGATTTTAAGGACTTCAAAATTTAGAATGAGAAAAGAACAAAAACTTTCACCACTATAGTCCATTAAATTTTTGTAAAAATAAACTAAATTCTAAGAATTTATTTTAATAAATTTTAAACGTACAGTAACGAACATCATAGAAATGGTTTTTTTTTTTTCTATTTCTAAATTCTATGAAATAATTTTATTTTGAATCAAATATATAATATCTGTCTTTACATTTAAAGACTAATACAGAAAACAGAAGGAAGTGTGCATTGGTGTTTTATAATCATTGTGATGATGATGATCATCTTGTGTATTCTTAAACTATAAATAAACTGATTTTTTCTTAAACATTATTATTTTATTTTTTATCTGTTTTTGTATATATTTTTTTTTGTGTTGTTTAAAAATTGAATGACGAATTATAAGAGGTTTATTCATGCGTTACTTTTGTTGTAGTCATACTTAAATATATAAAAAAAAAATTGAATCCAATGCTGACTTGATACAAGAACCAATAATAGAGAAATGTGGCAGTTCAAATTATAAGCAAAAAAAAAAAAAACATACTGTATTCTATTCAGTATCATCGGTATATCGTATGTACTGCACCGTATATGAAACCAAACATAAAAAAAAAATTGTTTATTATGATTTCTGGTTTGGTATGATATCTTGAATTGTTTAGTTTAGAAGGTGGGTAGTTGTGAACAGTGTTCGACGAATATTTGTAAAATAGTAAAATAAAAAAAATTAAATGATTTTTTTTCCGTGAGTAAAATGCCATACAATTTTTTTTTTTTCTTTTTTTTTGATTTCTTGTTTAAGATTTACGTATGAGAAAGAGATAAAATGTATAAGTAGTCGGTTTTTTTTTATGATGCGGTCACGGTATGTACGAAGTACGAAGTAAATTTAAAATTTGGACAGAATTAACATTCCAACAAATATTTTTGGGACAAAAGATTATAGAGATACACTTGAATGAGCCTGTGCTGTGCGTATATTGGCCTTGCGTAATAAATATTCGTTATTATCTAACAGATTTATGTACTGATTTTTAGTAATAATTCTCCGAAGGACACATTTTGATTTTGTTGTTATCGTTATTAAACAAAAACATTTCTTTGATGCTCTCATAAATATGTAAGTACCTACTTAAACGTTATAATGTCGAAATTACAAAACAAATTTAAAATAAATATTTTATAAATAAATCATTTTGTATTTAATATTTGCATCGTTTCATTTCAAAGTATAATATATTTTGCATATCATTTCTCTTTGCCATCTCAATAAGACCACCATAAATAATGAACAGAAATAAATAAATATGCTATTATTACTCAAAATACAAGTTCCACAGTACGAATGATTATTATTATTGCAAATTGAAGTCAGTGTGTTATGCAATTACTTGCAATGCCTCTAAAATATTAATATATTAAATACTTGAATTCATATAATAAGAAAATACTCAAATAATTCGTTTGGTAGGCAAATAATTATAAATGCACAGTGAATTATTGTTGATACAAGCGAGCCGTACAGAAAAAAAAAACAAACGTAATATTTCTCGAGTAGTATTATGTAATGAGAGACGATCATACAGGGATTTCTTATGAAATGAAAAACTTTGTATGTCGGGCGTAGGTATATCGTCTATGCTCTGTACCTTATCCATTGCAAACAAACATCACAAGAAAATTAGATGGTTTTTGTTTATTATGATAATATGCACTATTTTAAACATTATTATAATGCTATGCACGAAAACGAAATGATGAAGTTAAAATATAGGTTTGTACAACCACTTATTGAATATACACGCGGTCATTACATTGGAATAATAAAAATTATTAATTTTTTTTTCTTATTAACATTTCAAAAATCGATGAATTTTCTAATTGACCGAAAAATCGTTCAATTTTAAATTGGTATGTTGTAAATATCATGAACATGAGCGCAGATAATTTAATGTAAGTATATGGTTAATAAGCAAACGTAATAAATATTTTTATTGCATTAGTTTGATGTTTATGTTTAAAATTGTGTAACTGCACCATTATTACCTAATTATGGTCTTGACTGATAAATTTAGCAAAGTTTATTAATTATAGATATTCTAGAACAGTGATGTTTATGAATGGGTAATATTTATTAGTAAATAGAATCCCAGCAAAAAACTACTATGTTCAGTAATAAAAAAAGAAGCATAACTGTCATTTTTTTTTAAGCAAAGGGCAAATGTAATGTCTCAACTTCTTAGTTATATACCTATCATTTTCCATTTACCAAAATGTCCAACTCCCTAGTAAACTGCAGTATTTGATCGAGCAATGATTCAAACTTAATTTAGCTTAAGTTTATCGAATTAGCTTTCAGTTAAATAAAGATTCAAGTGTATAAAAAGATGAGATTTTACCAAGTTACTTTCAGTCAGTTTCTATATTATCAATTTTTGTGATGTTTCAACACAATACTCACTTTTATGTCGTCAAAACATTTTAAGAATGTCAAATCCTAATGGCCATCTACTTAAATGGGCACAAAAATCTCATATTCCGTGTTCCAGAATGTAAATACTATTACATAGCAAAACATAATAATCAAATTGACTATAAGGTAATTTAAGTAACACAAAAAAGAAATACTAATTGTTCACAAAAGGGATAGAATGAGTACGTGTGGCTATATATCATCATCATCAAGTCATATTAATGAAATAATTTATCCAATACAAATAAGTAGGCAGGTATGCTTGCTTAATATTATTATTATTTTCATTCACATGGTACATCCCAAAGCCCATGATTACAAATAATATTAAAAGTAACTATAATTTTTCAGAAGTAACAATATTACTTTTTTTTTATTTTTTTTTATTAATAATGACTAAACATTAATGTTTAATAATGTAGTTATTAAATGAATAAGTCAATTGAATGAGTTTTAAGTTTTGATCTTTTTGTGTTATATTATTCTAGGAACAAAAAAAGAAAATATTTAGTTTTTCGTTTTAAACAGAAAAAACCTAAATTAGTAAGTATGTAATATGTTTCCGACTTCGGAAATAAAAAAAAAAACACAAAGTTATTATTATGATAATTCAATCGCACAATAGAACAGTGAATGCATAACATTTTTAACGAACACTTGAATTCACTCAACCATATCCTATCATTCATATTCACCAAAGATATACCAAAACACTTGAATTCACCAACCTAATAATAATTAATGAATATGAGTGTAACCAAAAAGGAAGTCGGTAATGATTCGTTGTTTGAAAATAAATAAAAAAAATAATTATTTTTTAACCTATTTGAAATTAAGAAATAATAAAACTAATATGTGTCTTTTTATTTTATCAAAGAGAACTTCAAAAGAATGAAAAAGAAAAAAAAAATGGTTTGTCTTAATGATATATTACTTAAGCATCGTGTGAGCAATTGAACTAAACAAGAAATAATCCGACAAGGTGATATTCAGATATTGGTTAGTTTTTTGCTGTTTATGAATAAATAATTTCAAACAAATACCAAAAAGTCATCAATTTGAATAGAATTTACACTTACAATTTGACTAATTTCTGTTATTGGAACATTTGATGATGGTGGTGGTGATGGTGAAGATTGTTGACCTTTACGGGGTAATGCTGGCGGTGGTGAAATTGGATGCACATTAACATTACACTCTTTTGAGTTTCTATTTGGCGATATCCTTGCCGGAAAACTCAATGTTTTTGTCCACTGAGATAAACTTCGAACCATGTTTAAAAATGAAATTTTATATATTTCTAATTTTTCTTTTCGTTATATCAAAAACAACTTCACAGTCAATTTTATTTCTAATTAAAAGTAAATAATCAAACACGCAATTTTAAAAACAAAAGTAATTCAAAAAATTCACTACTTCTCATTTGCTAAATTTTAATTTGAAACACTTTTATTTGTAACGGAAATAAGATCAACCATTCTCTAGTATCGACTAAAACAAACTAAAGTCATGAATTAAAAATTTCAACTAAACTCAATGCTTGGCTATAACAACAATTTCTGTTTCTCCCTCCCAAGTCCCTAACACAATTTCAGTGTATACAAAATTTATTAAAGTGAACGCATACAAAGATAAAGTGAACTTGCGATGATTGCCCATATCCATATATAATTCGTTCATGTTATTTATACACAATATTTTGATTTTGTGTATTTTGTTTTGTTTGAACTGCAATATGTAAACTGCAACAAATATACTGAAAACAAATTTAAATTTTATTTGTATTTACATTTGTTTGTGTGTGCGTATAGTCTAAAGAGAAACAAGGAGAGCAAAGGGGAAATGGTATGGTGATATATGTAAAACTAAAAATAATATTTTTGTGTTCATTCTTCGTTCATGGCCTTTATTTTTTTTTTCTTCCAATTTTTCGGTTTAAACACTAACACAGCTAACACTAATTCAATTTAATATTGGTTCAGAAATAACAACTTTGTTGTAAAAAAGGTCGGAAACAAGGAGTGGGATATTTTCTAATTTTTATCAGCTGTTTTTATAAAATATCTCTTCTCCAGCATGTGTTCCTACGCATTTTAAGTATATGAAGAAATAAACTAGGTAGGCATTATAAATTTAAGTAAGTAATAATTTATAGAAGAAAATGATTTATAAGCTTAATGCTACGTAGAAAAGGCCCTAATAGAGTTTCGTGTATAATGTGTTGTATTCAACGAGTATTTATAATTTTTGAAATGTGCGTGTTCGGCATAAAAATTAAATCTATTTAGCGCATATTAGAATTAAATTTATTAATTAAATAAAGAGCAATAATAATTAATTATATTTATTAGCCTGTTCAAGAGATAATAATATTAGGTACAGACTATAGTGTGATATATTCTAGAATATCGAAAGTTGATTATACGTGAAAAAAATGAATAAAAAATGATTTTTTTCATGAATTTAAGTATAATTTTTATACTAATAAACGTAAATACATTAAATTTGTCGGAATTTTTTTTTTATTTATTTATTCCGCCTAATTCATTTTCAATACTCTAGAATGTCTTACTAGTCTGTACCAACTATAAAGGATTCTCATTCGACTTTAAAATGGGTTTTACCAGAACAATGTTTTTTATTTAATCCCTTATAGCAGGATAGGATGCATGTAAGTATGAACACTAGTAAAATCTAGGGAACTTCAATTCAGTTAAATTTAAATAAATTTCAACCATACATTTGAGGCTAGCCTCGTAGAATTATATGTAACTCAAAGCTCGCAATGTTTTCTTGTGGTGTTACTTCACAAAATATCGAGATTCTTGAGTTAAACAATTAAGTCAATTGCGACTGATTTTATATTATAACTAAGAAAAATTTCTGATTATTCGTTAATTTCTTCTGAAATTGTTTTTTTTTACAATCTTTGAATTAATATTTCTATATTTCTCAAATTGCTTTGAGACAAATTTTACTCGAGCAGTTCATAAAGATTATTATATAAAACTTTCAACTAACTTAAATAGCAATTCTCCTAAAATGATTAAAATTATTTGTTTGTTCACAATATTCTGAAATTTCAAATCAAACCAATACGTTATATTTATATTAATTGAAAGAAAAATCCACATCTATACAACATTAACCACACTATAAAGACAGATGTTTTTATGATCACATTCTGAACTACTATCTCTTCACGTTTGTTGATATATTCGTAATTGGATACTTTTTAATAAATTGTTTTCTTCGAACCAAAAGATTGTAGGTAGCGTTTGATAAATAATGTACCTTTATATTCAAAACAATTTATACGATACACTCTTATAAACATTTACATCATAAATTTTGCGTCCGCACATCTCTAATATATAATTTTGTAATAATTTAAGTGTAGACAAAGGCAAATAAGAAATGAATAATAATGTTTTTATTATTTTAATGCAATGGAAATAAGTAGGTAATCCATGATGAGATTGAAATGAATCCATATAGTTTTTTTTACTTAATTTTTTTTTTTATTTTTTGTTTGTAAAATTATAAAGCTATCCAATTTAAATTATAATAATTATACTAACTGCAATACTCTTATTATTATTTTTTTTTTATTTATTTGCTGCTCTGTTTACTTTTCTTTATGTTTTATTTATTTTAAAAAGGTAAAAGAATACACATTACATGTAAAAAGGTAAGTCCACTTTTAAAATCTGAATAAAATAAATGAAAGGTAAACCTAACTGAAACCAATTGCATACTTTTTAACTAAATATTTATTAAATTACTTCAGTATTGTTGATAGATTTAAAAGCGGCACACCGCCGAAAACAAATTTTTTTCTTTTCCTTTTTTAATCAATCAGTAAATAACAAAATAACTCACCTCTTATTTTCAAATATATGCTTGCGTTTCTCTAAATGTAAATAACAGTTCAAATTTAACTGCATTTAAAAATGGCTTGAAGTCAAAATTAATAAACCGCGAACCAGAAATGACTAAATACATATCGACCGTTAAAATAATTACAAAACATTTATAAACAAACAACATCATAATTTAACCAAATTTTAAATACTTACTTACCACAATCATAAAGAAAATGAACTCTATACGGATAAAATACAGAGAATACTGCGGCCTTCTATGACCTTGCTACAGGCTGCTTCTAAAACATTGATGTTTTTCTTTACCTTTCTTTCTGTTTCGACAACTACTTAAATTCTTCTATTAAAAACGTTGTTAATGTTTATATGTTTTCTTTTTTCTTTTTACCTGTGCGCGCTAAGTAAATTTTGCCATTCGTTCATTGTATTGTGTTGGACGTATTTTATATCATTTTATGTATATGGAAAGGTGCGCACCAGAGTTATGTTTAGTTACATATATATTTATTTTTGCTATACTTAATCCGATTTGTATGCTTCGGTCTTGTATGTTTACAGTCGTGCATTGAGTAAATGCCATTCACATATGCTCATGCAATATATCTACATCTATTACTTATATTGATAAACACAGACTTATGCAAAGAAATGAAATGTATTATGTTAACGAATGGTTTACTGTGCTTGTGGCAGTGCACTACAAAATGTAAAATAAAAATAAAAAAAAATTACATTGTTTATATATATGTGTAAATGTAGATTCACTATATATTTTGTATAACAATTCGCTTATTTATAAAGAAAGGAATGTATCAAAATCCGTTAAAAATTCTTCGTTCCTCTTTCACGGTTCATGCACGTATTATTGTGTTTGTTTGTGTGGTTCGTAGATTATAATAAAATATAAATAATCTGTTATATTTCCCGTTTTTTGAAAATTTAAAACATTTTATTGCACACGTTATTAATTTAATAAAAACGAATAAAAATGTTATCATACACATATATTTTTTTCTTTCTGCACGGTATCAATCTTACGTGTAAACGAATTATGCAAAAATGTTAATTGTCTTTATTTTTTTTTTTACTTAATCTTGATAGTGTTTTTTCTGATGTTTGCATCTAAGAACTGAATGTTGATGATTTAGATAATATGTAAGTATAGAACAATAGAATGGTTTTATGTGCAATTATAGTTTCTTGTTCTTTTTCTTTAAATTAAAATAGATGATTTTAATTTTATGATTATAGCTAAAATATCTGAGATAAATTTTCGGTCAGTAAAAATTTTCTTAATGGATTTGTTTGATTTTTTGAATAACAGAACCATAAGCGATATATGGTTATGTTTCCAGATATAATGTTGGACTTATATTTAACTGATAAGTAAATCGTTAGTCGTAAATAATAATAATAAGTTCTTTGAAAAAGATATAAACACACTTCTTGCACTTCTGTCTCAGCTATACTGAAAATAAAAAGTATCTACAGCATTTTGCCAAAAGTGTCTTTTTCAAGTCTGCGCACAATGGCTGCTCATTCATACTTCGGAACATTGATCACAGAAGCAGTTTTTATCCATTATTTGTAGCATTTACGTGATAATTTAACTTAATAACGGCTTCAACGACTTATAAAAGTGTGATCAGCTGTTCCTGTTAGATGCTGTCTGAGTTTTAGTTAAATAAAACAAGTGGTAAATCTTCTTCACTTAAATTGAGATTAAAATTGATATTTTTATTTATTTGACCAAAACTTAAGTAAACAATTTCAAAATTGATTTTTATTCATTGTCGAAGCTACTAACAAAATAATAAGTAGTTTGATGGTCGCCAAAAGTACAATAACTAAATGCGTACATTTTCAAATCAATTAGAAATAATTCGACAATGGATTCAAGTATTAATTGAAGTAAAATTGAATGAAAATACAACTTGACATCATTCCAGCAAACTAACTAAAAACATAAGATAAAACCATCATACATAAAATTCAAATATTGTTTGTAATTAAAATATATTTTTGAAATAAATTAATATACTTTCAGTTTAATTCTAATATTGTATTCTCTTGCTACGCATTACCGAACATAATATTATTGAAATTTATAATAGCATTTAAGTAAGTATAGGTAATAATTATAAGCCTTACGTGCTTGTAAGCCAACAATATGGTCAAGGTATAAATACCGACACTTTTTTTTTTTTTTTGTAAACTTTTTCAATAAATGAATTATTAGCGCAGATATTTAGTTTAATGCATCGAACCTACTTACAAGTCTTTTAAATTGCTAATAATTTGCTTGCATAATATTAACATATAATATCTATTAATTTGAATTTTATAGTATTGAATCAATTTATTGATTGACAGAGTAGGTTAGTTTTTTTTTTACGCCTCTTAGGTAAGTATACAGTGAATCGTTTAAGTTCAAAGCATTTTCAGTAGATGTTAATTAGAAAATAAGTATTTTAATTATGTTTTTCATATGAATTAATTAAGTTTTAATTAAATGACAATATCAAGGTCTTGTAATATCATTATGAAAATAGTGTTTTCCATATAAATGTACTTCCAGTTCCACCTAACCCAGATACGATTTTTGCATTCTAGTTTACTTCGAAGGACTTAGAAATTGAAATTAATCGCAGAAATATTTATATCCATAGAATTTTTGGCATTACAGATAACTCCAATAATAAATTACGCTGCAAGCGACGAACCCGTAATATTATTTTAATTTATTCAAAAAATGCAGACTTGAATTTGTTTGTTATTTGTACTGAAATCATTTATCGCATGTTTTCATTATATAACAGTTAGTTCTATGGAAATGAATAAGCAAAAGATGAAATAATAATACAACGAATGGAAATGAGAACAAATACCATACCATTTTATAGGCGCACATAATCCATAACTAAATAATAAATAAATAACCTTCAAAGGCGTGTAAAATATATATACATTAATTCTTCTTTTTTATACTTTTGATGTAGAATTTTTCTTGTAAACATCACCTAAGATTACGAAACCTTCAATTGTAATAATATTCTCACACAAATTATCAGAACGATATTTACTATCCAATTCGAAATACGTTAATAGAAAATTATTGAATAGAAAACGTGGATAAAACTATGTGGTTTTTTCTTTAATAAAAATGATAAAAAATGTATATCGAAATAATAAATATACAACAAAAACGCACGCGTATTATGAAACTGAAATGTATTTGTTTTGTGAATTTTCATTTTACTAGAATTCTATTTTGATATAAGATTCTAAATATCTCATAACCAATAAATTACACGCTATTTAATTA
>JAABKK020011435.1:32534-55858 GCA_011634745.2 Catotricha subobsoleta
TGTCAGTGTCATTGTGATATTTGCAGACAAAATATTCAGTTATTCTGTATACTGTATTTAAAAATGCAAATTCAGTAGAAGGCAACACCTGTAATTAATTTAAATTAGTTTCAGGTTTGATACAATGTAAATTTGATTATGATAATCATTGCAACATAGTAGAGCCCATTTTGGTATAACAATTTCAGTTACATGTTAATCTTTAAAGTTAATTCAAGGGCTCTTGTGCATGAATTTATCAAATTCGCCATTTTTTTTCCATTTATTTATATATTTTCAATTTGATTAATTAGAACAATCAGGGATAGATCTAGCTGCAAACAAAAATCCCTATTTAGTAAATTACAGAGTCTATTTAAAAGTTTCACGTAATTTTTACTAGGAGCAATATTTATTCTCCCGCAAAATAAAATAAAAACATTACTCGCACGTTTTATTTTCATTTTCAGTGTAAATTTATAATCTTAGGCACTAATAACTTACTTATTAGATCTGATCAGATTATACTTTCTTCTCATTTCATATCAACTCCGATTTTAATACAAATATTCAAGCTAAACAAACGAATAACAAAATAAAAAACTTCCAACAAAAACCTCAAAAACCTATAACACGACGATATTGTATTGTTTAAAAAATAAAAATATTTGAATCCGAAAAATATACATGAAATCTTACTCTATTTTTACGTAGTCACAAGTCTCAAGAGTCTAAAACTATTTTCTCATTCAATAACCATAACCTTCTTCAACCAAATTAAAAAATAAAGCAACAAACACTATCTATTGATGTCCAATTTCACCGATAAATTCTAATCATAAGCACATATATACCTTCTTTATCATTTTCAACCGCTTCTTAAATAGTCATAATAAAATAAACGTAAGATCGGTCAATCGACTAAATCCTATAAATCCAACATCAACATCATAATATAGTGTCAGACAGAAAAAAAATAAAAAATAAAAAAAAAACAATAATAATAAAACCGAAAAGAAAATACCAATCTTAAAATTGATTTTTATATTTGGTTATAATTTTAAAATGATAATATTATTGTGCTGTGCATATATATACAAACACGGCATATTATTTCGTATTCGTGGTGGGTGGTCTACCTAAAAATTGGTATATATAAGAAATGGGCCTCTATGAAATTTCTTACTTTATCCAAATGTTATTTTTATCACATTCCAACTAATAATTTTGTGTACATAATTGTATCTGTCTGGATAGACAATGTTTCGAAAGCAAACCTGAACCTGACCTGTTGTCTGTCTATAAATGTTACATTTTAAAGTCGACGATATTTAACAAATGCTATTATATTTTTATTTTATTTTTTGTGTAATTAATTATATTGGAATTTGTATTTCTATTATTAAATATTTTTTAAAAAGGATCAAAAACGGACGATTTTAACAATCATTTATCCCGTCATATTTTTTTTTCTTAAATTTTATTTTAATAAATTTGTAAAAATTTCTTCCATTAATTTTATTTCGTTATTAAACTGGTTTTATTTTAAATATTATAAAATAAATTGAATAAATTGTGATATAAACATTAAATTGAACAGCTACAATAAAATGGTTATTGACACTTGCATACTGATGAGAACCACAAGATACAAATATTATAAACACATTCGTATTTAGAGAACTTATAGCTCAATGAATCTGAACCCGATGAGTAATCAAATTGTTGTGCATTGGTGTGTTATATATGCGCATATATAATTTGTTTCAGTACCTGAATCTTTTCAAATGAGGTAGATGACATCATCAAACAATCATTTGGGTACGTTATATGTACTTTACAGTTCGATTCTTAATTATATAAAGATTTTAATGGTTTAATTTTATTATTCAGTTTGTTGACATAAATTTTAGCATAAGTATTGTTTTTATTGTTTTGATTAGAAAGGTTGATAATATAAGTAGTTTTAAGTAAGCATCTTTTGTTTTATTAATGGGACAGAACCTTCACACAGGTAAAATACTGACCATAATTCATCCTTAATTTTCTGTATTTAGAAAAAGCTATAATTATTCTTAATACTTTTGGTAGTGAGCCACTTACATAATAAACAAACAAAAACATTAGAAAAAAAAAACTACTCACTTTTTGTTTAATCAATCAGTGTTGTACGATCTTCTTCAAATGCTTTCGCACTAATGGTTTTAATCAGAAGCCGACTTCCGGTCGTTTTATTTTTAATGAAGGGTTTCTTCAACTGTTTAAAAATGTTTTAATTGTAAGCTATTTACAAATAATTGATGATACAGAAATATGTGATCGGCTCGTTTGTAAACGATGAATGGACAGATAGTAGAAAACAGGAAAATGTATCAGTTTCTTTTTAATTTTCTCTCTATTTAAGGCTCGTTTGAATAATAACAAATAGTTTGTTTTTTTTTTTATTGAAATGGTTGTAATGCTACGTAATAGTTTTACATAAAGTGGCGTATTGCATAAGTAGACTGGAAATGAACTGTATTTAATTATAAACTAAATAGTGAATTGCTTAAAATTTACGCAAACAATCTCTTTGCATCGAAATCTTTCAATAACATTTCTTGTTTTGTTTAAATGAAAGAAATTATTTTGAAATGTAGAAATTATTTTTATTTAAATTATAATTTATTTTCATTATGTTACAAAATATATTTAAGCAAAATAATTTCCATTACGCCACAACCATCGCCATTAATACTAAAATATTTAAGTGGCAGAGGAGAAGTTGAAGTAAATTCTCGCACAAAACATGCAACACAAGAAAGTTGTTTCTTGTTTATGACTATGTTTTTTTATTTATTATGTATATCAACGTTTATCAGATATATAAATCATAAAATACCATTATAACGAAACGGTCACTTATTCTACACAATTCTATCAACTGTGTAGTGCTGTTAGCTTATAATCTTGGTTGTCGGTTAAATTATTCAAGTTTTGGCGAACCATCTTAACTTGGACAACGGACACAAAAACGATATACAGATACATCGTAGCATAAATATATGTATATTCTATATCCAATGAATGTTCATTTATATCATTTATGTATGTATGTATGTATTGTATTGTATGTTCTATAAAAAAAAAAGCTAAAAGACCAGTCGACATTGCAAGGTCGCGTCATATATTTTCTTTTATGTATTCGTTATTTCTTTTTATTTTAATTTATTGTTATTCTTTTATGGCATTTTTTCTCTTTTCTTATAAGGTAATACACTCGGTCGATACGTTAATTTATTGTTTTAAGCAGCGGATATCGATGGAAATTTCTGGTTCTTGTTTTTTTTGTGTGTAGTGTGTGCCATTTTGGTTGGAAATAAAAATGAATTAAATATGTTATGGATTTCATTAAATCCATACACAACCACCAAGCAATAAGATTATTTGAGCAAATATTGTTGTACATTTGGTAAAGTATTGTTTTAAAGAGCGCTTCAAACTTTCTTTAAATCATGTTAATTTATGTGTTATGTGTTATGTGTTCTTGGGTCGTCTTTTGATAAAACTTTACAACAACAATGTGAAATCAGATAATTGTCAATACATTTGCAAAATGTAGGTTTTAAGTTTGCATGTATTTGTGGTTGCAAATAAATAGGTTGGGCAAATTTTTTTTTATTGCAAGCAGGTGGTGAACGATCGTATATCGTTTTCGCACAAATTTTCGTCAGTTATAAAAACGGGTGGAATGACCTTAGTTTTATTTTTCAATTTATAATTTCAAAATGTTGTAAGAAATGTTCGTTATAATGCAAGAATATTTATCTATTAATATTTTTACAGAAAAATGAGCAAAAAAAAATATGATTCGATATAATCTTGGAGCCTCAGTGATTTTATCGCTTATATGAATATATTTTATTCGAGTATTTCATCCTGTTGCGAAAATGTTGCTTAACAACTTTTGCAATTGCATATCATTTCGTTCACCTACGTTTTAAAATATTGTTAATTTTATATGAGAAACAGAAAATGTCAACGCTTTATAAATTCCATATGTATTTTAATGGCAAAACATTGAGAACAAAACGAAAAAAAAGAAAAAAAAATGTTTTTGCAAAGTAAGTATGCAAAAGTTAAAATAAGACTACCTACTATTGCATGTAATGAGGTTGACAATATCAATGGTAGCATGCGATACAGACGAACACAACCGATACAAATTTAATGCTATATTTTTAAAACCATAAGGTTGATGACAATTTTTTCATCACTTTTATATTTCGTATGACTGATTTTTTTTTATTATTATTATGGTTGTTATTGTTGTTGGTTGTATTTGAATTTTTTTTTTCTTTTTTTTTTTTATTAATAATTAGATTATGAATAATTTTATGCTTGTGAAGTATGGTGTATGGAATAACACATTGGAATATTATTTCAACTTGAATATAAATATGTTTATATATTTATTTTACATCATTTATCATTGAATCACATCATATAGTCATGGACCATCATAACCACAGCATGGTTTCCTTTCTATATTAATCTAATCAATCATTTAGAAAGAGCTTTAGATATACATTTTAATATTTTTGTTATAATGCTTTCAAATCTATATTTTTCTAAATATAAAGAAGTGATTTCATATTATGAAGCATTATTAAATGAATAATAAATCTTTTTCAAATCCGTTTTTGTTTGTTTAAACGTCTTGAAAATTGTACATCCCAGTACACTAATAATGTATATCTAATCATACATATGATTTTTTTTTTTATTTAAATCCAATTTGATTTAGAAAAGATAGAATAGACATTTATAAGACATTGACCAAAATAATAATAATATTAAATACAGTTGCCGTTTATTTATTTATTTATATTTCGGTTATAAAACCGTTCACTTTTAATATCATTACATAAAATGAAGGTGTGTCAATTTTATTCACACAGTAACAGGTATTTGTAAAATAGATTATGTTTTCAGATTCGCACATAATTATTGTAAATAAAATAAATGAATAAATGAATAAAAAATGTTAATGGTTTGATTTACATTTGTTTTTGGTGATATGTATATTGTGATAACGAAATTTGTATATTATTCAACAAAGGACCATCCAGGATATATTTAAGTAGTTTTAATACATCAAATCTTTCAAATAATAATTGGATTTTGATTGTTTATCCCTGTGTTTATCTTCATTGTGTAGCAAAGCAATCGCACGAGTACATACACATTTTTTTTGTTCTTTATAAGAAACTGAATTTTTTAAATTTAATCTTACAAAAGTCCATTCAGAATATATTTAACAAAGATTTTGATGTTCTTTTCAATGAACATATACAACAATAGCTTTCGTGAATATTGCGGCGCACAATAGAAATAAAGATTTTTTCCTGTTTTAAAATAATAATCATAATAATGTAAAGACGGTTCAATTCACCTTTGAAAAAATACCCTCTTAGCCTCTACTTTCGGATAAAGGGCCAATACACAAAGGAAGCACCCCTTAGAAAATTTATCAATAAAATATTGTGTTTTTTTTCCTTCTACGTGCTCTATTTCTTTATTTTTAGATTTTCCTTTTGTTATGAAAAAAGTTGAATAAACTCTTAATAATTTATATGATATTTTTATTATGTTCATTGAGTTTCAGACGGGTGTATAAAATATTAAGTGGCTTACAAGAGAAAATCTTTTTTTTTTTTATTACATATTTGAATTTATTTGCTGTAGTTTAAATTAAATGCGCAATTGCATAGAGAGTTTCTGTTATAAACCATAAATACGATTGTTCTTAAAATCCTTGTATTTTTCTTTTTTTTTGGTTGATAGTTCTTTCCGCTAGAAACAGAAATAGCCAATTTAAATTGTAGGGACTAATAAGCAATTTGATAATAATAAATTTAATCGTGACCAGAACAAATTTCAGAATTTATATTTACTGCATTCGTAAATGATTCTTATCTCAATAGACATGCAATGTTGTGTGTGTGTGTCTGTTTTTTTCTTCCTCTTGTCTATTCTCCTCAAAACAAAACTGAATATTGAAACTTGAGCACTTTTAATCGCATTGTTTGACAGCTGATATGAATTAGATATCCTTTTATCTTCATCCATTGTTGGTTTCGTTGTAATAGATTGTTAGAAAGAGTCTCTTCTGTTTAGACTGGATTATGTAAAACATTATTATTATTGTTGATTTCGTAAATACCTCCGATAATTTTTCAGTAAATCATTATTTCAAAATATTTAAAACGTCTTTAAAATGATAATTCTTTTCAATATCTTTTTTTTTCTTTTTCTATTCGTTTAATTCTTTATTCTTTCTATAAGTTAACATCAATTCTATGAAAAATATTAGAATTGATGTGTTTTTCTTTATTTAAATTCTATATTTTTTTTCTTTTTCATTTATCTAGAATTATATATTATTTTTTTTCTGTAATTTTATTGTTAGTTTTGTGTTATTTATTTAATTTCTTTTCCTCATAAGCATAATAATAATAAGTAACATAATAATGAGTAACAACCTATATTTAACATCGTCTATGTTCTTCATTATGTGCATGAATTGAAGTTGAATCAAAAATTAAAGTCCATTTAATTTATTGGGATATTTTTTTTCTTTCTATCTTTTTTCCATTCTTCGTTTTCTTCATCTTTCATCTATTAAACTATTGGGAGCTTTATTGTTAATTTTCGAATAAAAATTTAATTTCCTTGTTATTGTTGAAATGTTTATGTCATGTCTTGTCTGAACGCAAAGAGATGGATGGTGGTTATAAACTATATAAATATTATATAATAAATTTTGAATCTATATGCAAACAATGACCATTTATAGAATGGATATTATGTGATAGGTAACCATAAATACTGAATGAAGAAAGGCTTTAAAATATGTATTTAAGTGCATTGAGAGCAATAGAGCATGACATGTCAATAGCAGTGCTACACATTATTGTTTATTATAGATCTTTACATAATTTACTAGAGAATTTCAAATGATTTTAGTTAAGTTCTATGTTGTTGCTTTTTTTTTCTGTGTTCGAATCTAATATATGGATCATGTTGACGCGGTGACTACTATTGTATAATATAAAGGCGTGATTAGGCACAAAATGAGTTGTCGAGAATTCGTTTTTTTTTTCTTCTTTTTTTTCCTACATATTCAATTCAAGTCTAACAAATAATAAAAGATAATAAATGGACATCGACAAAGATATGTGAACCTAATTTTATTTTGTTTAATGTTTTGTTTAATTCTTTATTTCGAATTTTCTTTCTACATGTTTTTTTTTTTTTATATATATTTTGTTATCGGTATTATGAAAGATGAGGTGGTTAAAAAAATGCAATCCTTGAAAATTGGTTGAAATTACCATGACATTAGAAGATATTATTAATCAAATATTTGATTGAGTGCCATGCCTATTAATGCAGTGACTAAAGAAAATTAAGGTTTTATTGTTTATTTCGTTCGACTACTAACTATCGTAAATTAAAAGAATATCATGGCCTATAGCATCATAGCACCAGATAGTTTTGGTATTGTGATATTTAATGTATGAGTTTATAATAACCGTGACCACATATAGCACCAAACACCATTTAGTGGTTGGTACCTTAAACCTATGTAATATTTAAGTATGTTTTTCCATATAATTTTTTTTCTGATTAAAATGGTGAACCATTAAATTATTATAAATTAGTTTGAAAACATTTTGTATTTAAACATTTTTAATTAAAGTTCAATTATTATTTTTTTTCGTTTCTTATCATAATTTTAATGAGAGAGCTATTCCAAATATAAGTAAGTACTTATACTCTTATTGAAGGAATTAATAAAGAACACATGAATTCAACTGTTAAAATTCAACTTTGTACTAAGTAATCAATACCGCGCGTAGATGCTGTTCATTATAATTCAAATTCGGAAATGATATCATGCCGACTTATAATCAACAGTGAATAACTTCTTCTCTCTTTTCAAATGAAAAAATAGAACATTTTTGAACAAATTAAACAAACAAAATCCCTTTGAAAGGAGGAAGTGTGTCGGCTAAATGTTTTGTTTATTCGATTTAATATTTGATGATAGAATTTAAATTGTTTATATTAGATTGATAAATAGCGTTACGTTAATGTTAAACCATGCATTTATTTATAAGCTCTGTACATAGTTTAGCTTTTATCGCTCACAAACATGTGTATACAAAATATTTTCACCCTTTATTTATAATTTGAAACACAAATTTTATGTTAAGAAAATTCATGTTAAAAATCGTCGTAGAATTTTGTAAATAAACTGTTACCAGTCATATTATTTTGCTTAGTTCATTGCTCATTAATTACGAAAGTATTTACAGACTGTATTATTTCATGAAAGTGTTTCAAGATGTTATTATAGACACTTGTTTACAATTTTGATCGATGATTATTACAGATATGGGCACTTGAGTTAATAATAATAACCTACTCAAATTTAACATTTATTTATATATATTTTTTTTTTTATTTTTTCTTATATACTTTTTAGTTAAGTCATCGAATAACCATGTACTTACTTACTCCGCATAATAAACAATACATAATGCTGGCAATCAATAAAAATCAAACAAAATGATAAAAATGTAAAATAGAAAACAACATATCGAAATAAATGTGCGGTCATCTCATTATCGAACTCATATATCAAATAATTTAATAGTCTCAAACATAAATAACATTTTTTTCTTTCTTTTTTGGTTTGAAATTTCAATATTTTTATTTAAGCGCATGTTATATGTTCCGAACTCTAATAAATATTATGTAAATTTCTATTTAGTTTTGGTTTGATTTTGATACTAATCAGAATTTATTGAAGTTTTCATAGAACACATTATTATATTTGATTATTTTCTCCAGATACCACAAGTAAGTATTTAAAAGTGTGTTGTTCTTATGTAATGCATCACATGTTCAAAATTTTACAAGTTTAGTACATCACTCAACTACACAACATGCGTAAATAATAAAAATAAATGTATTTTATGCATGCAGAGCGATTAAAAGAAATATGTTTCCTACTTCACTTGACCCTTAAGAATATAAATTTTATTTTAAGAAAAGCAATTTAGTTTCTTATAGTTTTAGACACTTGAAATTTGAAGCTAGACCTTTAGTCGCCAACAAAATGACTTACAGAATAAATAAATGGCAAAATGAAAATTCTTCAAATATTGAAATATATTTATTTGGTTTAGGGTTTAATGTTGTGTGTGAAAAGGGTCGACTTCTTTTTCTTCTTCTTTTTTTTTTTGCATTGAAGAAGAGTGAGTATAATAATTGTATGTAAAAACATATGCATGGGCACAACGAACTTTTACTGACTTCATGATATTTGTTTTCTTTTGTTATAACACCGAACCGAGTAATAAATTATAAAAATAAAAAAAAAAAAAATATTTAACGACTAAACATATATGGAAAAATATTTCTGCAAGCAAATGTGCAATGCGTAATCCTCAATAAAATACATTTTAAAAACCAAATGGATTAAATTTAAATTGAGCGGTAGAAGTAATGCGTCATTTATTGAATATTATTCACCACCAATGAATGTACTATGCAGAGTTTACTTCGCACGTAAAATCTCTACCCCATTTCATAAATCACCGAACTTATATGATCAGGAACAAAATAAACCCATAATAAGCAATAGAAAACTTTATAACTAGTAATCGAAAGCACTTAGGTGTGTGTGATTTTAACTATAGGGGATGATTGGTCGTTTTATAGTTTGTATAATTCAACAAATGCAAGTTCATATACTATTGTTTAATATCATGATTATGAACAAAAAAAAAAGTTTTTTAAAAACAACTTGCACGTGCCACAAACGACGTGATCATGATTTTTAAGGACATTGCATTTTGTTTCCTGTTATTTTATATTGTAACTGTTTTGAGTAAGTACAAGTAAATAAGTGTCAAACAATTGAACGTTAGACGTTTGATGTATATTTTTTTATTTTTCAATTAGGAAATTTCAGTTTTCTTTGCTTTTCCCACGATTCTTAATAATTTATACATTATTACAATAAAACGTGTTCAAAGTGAACGAACTTTGCTTAATGATTTTCATGTTCTCATAAGCATCATATACTTCCCTGTAATGAAAAAGTCGTTATATGTTCAAAATGTGTATGTTTTTTGGTTTTAATATAGTATTATCATTTTAAAAGTACAAAAGACATAATGAGATTTTATAACATAGCCAGAATTCGCTGAATAAAAATCTACCAATTCTTTAATTATGTAAAATAGTTTTTTTTAACGCAAAAATCAATTAGTTTCCTTAAATAAAAAAACAACCTTCAGTAACCAACATTCCAACCAATTAATATATGGACAGATGCTTAAAAACTTAAAATACATTTAATATGTTGTGGTTTTTTTTTTTTGTAACTGGTTTTGCTGTGAATTCGTGCATTTAAATAAAATATATATTTAAACAAATAAAAATATTTATTTAAATAACAAATTTAAAACTAATTTCTCAAAATAGCAATAATTTCTTAAGAGTTCCTCAGAGACAATAAGTACATAAATATTATATTGTTTATCAAAGAATAACCGTTTTCAATAAAAAAAAAACTGCCTTCATATTCTTATTACAAAAAATAATTTGAATGCACATGTCACAAGTCGCATTGCAACACATGTTAAAAATTACTTAAATTGCGTTTTTTTTTCTTCTTCTTAAATTTTGCCTTCTTAAGAACACCACAAAAGTTCAATTTTTTTTTATTGTTTTGGGGTTTGTTTTTTTTTTTTTGTTACATGTCAAAGTTTATTTTCATGATCAAAAATTGATGGGTAAGTACATATTTCTCAATTGGAATTTACTAACAAAGCAAAAAAAAAGCCAAACAAAAAAAAGACAAAAGAAGTGAAACAGTATTTAGGGTACGATGCAGCTTTTCTCTAAAGAAACTTCGGTTTTAAATTAAATATTTAATAAAAAAAAATAAAATAAAATAAAACAGCATACTGGATGCTATTGTTACATCTTTCATAGTTCCATGGTGCATCAATAAATAAAATTGTAACTCAAAAGTTTATAAATAAAGAAAATACTGCATGCCAAGGGCGCAAGAATAATGCCCGATATCGATTTTTTTCTTTTTTTTGCTTGCTTTTAAATAGTTAATGCTTCATACTTCCCATTTCATCTTGCGAACAAAATAATATAAAAAATAATGTTATTTTCGACTGAATATTTTCTACCATCATTTTATATTCATGAATCGAACACATTTTAGGAAATGATATTTGTGTTGAGTTCATTCTTTGCTTATGGCAGAACCATATTAAAATAGGGAAAAAGATCCTTTTAGACATATATCAACTTAAACGGATATTTGTTCTCTCTCATATATTATGGAAAATGTTATATCCATTTACACTTGAAAATGGGATTATGTAGAGCCGGGATGTATTATATGTAGTCACCATTATATATGCATATTGTACAGAACATTACATATCAATGCATTTAAATTCCACAACATTTTGAGAATATCAAATAGGCGCGCACAGACAAACCAACATGTTGAAAATCGGTGGTAAATGTATAACAACCCCAATAATGTACAACTAAAAAAAAGATTGTTTATTCACGTAAGAGTAAATGAAATTTGTGTGATGAGGGTGATTGCGTACAGCATATGTCCAAATAAGGTGAATATATGCGGTTATATGAAAGAGGATGTAAAGTTACACAAAATTAAGAGTTGTAAGTAAACTTTTTTAAAAGAAAAAAACTTATTATCGATTTTAAGAACTATGTGTAGAACAAAATTAATTTTACTACAAATATGTTGATTGATTAGAGTCAATTTTGCTATCCTTATTGCTTTCTTACCAGAAAATCGATATAAACAAAATCCCTCTGATATAGTTTTGTATGTAAATTTATGTAAATATTATGAATAAAAATTCATAAACTATAAATTATAAGTGTATCAAATAAACAACATCATCCAATTAATAAGCCCATTCATTTTAATTTATAACGCCATGTGTCGCCTTATAATTTATATGAATTTGTATTTTTAATTAGTGATACTAATAATATAAGATATCTCTATGTAGTAAGAATATGTGACAAACATTTAAAATATGTTATACATAAACAAGATAATGATAACAAAAGGGTGTCACCGGTTTTTATACTTAGTATCATTTATCTTACTCCTATTTTATTTAATTAGGAAATAATTTTATACTCGTGTTTAGCACCGGAAACTGTATATGAAAAGTGTGTACCAGATATTATTTTTTTTTGAACGAGCGTAAACGTATTGTATTTCCCTCATACATCGCCAACCGACAACATATCGTATCGCATCGCAGACACAAAGAAATATATCCAACATTCCTATCTTCCATCACTAAAGTGCCTAATAATAATCGAACATAATAAAAATATCTAAACGAAAAAAACAAAAAAAAAAAACAAACCAATAAGCAAGCAATATGCACCCTTATAAATTTAAAACCATTAACAATCTTTATATATATCCTAGCTAAGGTAATAATATATCCTTTTCAATATTAAATTTGGTTTATTGTAATATAAAATATCAACAATTCATAAAAAGTAGGTATAGTTGATATAACCAAAAATTAACAAAACAGGCAAGCGTAAGTTTCTTTTAAAAATATTCTTATAAAATATAATATTATATTTAGTGCATTGAAAAACATCTGCCAATTTGGTTATGGTTTGAGCCGCACTGCTGAACGTATGGAAGAACCATATTATTATTTTATTGAACTATGCAGTAACATAAATGCAATACAACGCCGTGTCAAGAAGAGAAAATCTTTTTTTTTTTCTATATTTCATTTACTTATTTTTTTTTTTATTTTCAAATATTAAATAAAACCATCTGTTCTTCTTTTTCTTTTTTTGATGATGGTTCTGTTTAGTCTGCAATGTAGTCATTTTAGCATTATTCAACATATCATATTTTGTTTTTTTTGTTCCTCTTAAAAGTAACACCCGCTTGATTTATTTATGATTGTAAAAATTTGTATTGGTACAGAAACCATTTATAACGTTTCATGCATGCACGAACGAACAGACTCACATATGTATATTGTACATAAAAATAATTTCAAGGATTTTTTTATTCATTCTATTTAAGTAATCATATGTCGACCGCAGGATTGAGATGAATATACTTATATTATAAATTTTTGAATTTTTATAAATAATTATTATTGTTTTCAATTTGTATATGGACTGATAATTCATTTTATTAACCCGCATTAGTTCGTCACGGTTCTTAAACAGAAATAGAAATAATTGTTCGGAAACTTTTCGCATTAGAAACATTTCTATTGTATGGAAGAAAAAGTTAAGTGAATAAGTGAATTTTATAATTTACTTTTAAAAGTTTTACAAGAATGAATATTAAATAGATTCGACAATTTAGAATTCAATTTAGCGGACTTAATATATAATATATATGTTTGACTGGAAAATAAGTTCTATAAGAGGTGTATTCTACCGTAAATGAAACTTTGCAGTGATGAAAAACGTCGACGTATACACAATGTTATTTCTTTTCCTTTACTTTGGCATCGAGGCAAAATTGCATTTAGGTTTTCTTTTTTAACCCAAAATTGAACTGCATATTATGGTTCAGCTAACATGATGAGTCAATTATATTTTTTTAAATTTAAATGATACGAGAAACTATTAGTAAAATGACAATAATTTTCTCAAATGTTGACCAAATGATCTCATTCTAATACCGATCAAAATCTTATTAAAATTTCCAACATCCTTGATAATCAGAATTAATAATTCTTTCCTTTAAGGCTCATATAAGCGGGCTATAATGAAAATCACAATAAAGCACCAAAACACCTTGAAGAATTGATTTAATGGAAAAGTGTTTAAGGAATGAAATGAATATATAATTCAATTAGGCCTAACACATGCTTAAATATATAGAAAAATTACAGTTTTCAAGAAAAAAAAAATTAAAAAATCTAGAAAATAATCAAAAATTTGCAGGGCAGCTACCACTACTACTACTACTACTACTAATCAGTGCAACTAATATAAAACACTGCATCATTACAATTTCATAAATAAAATGCTTAACCATGTTGGACAATACAATAATTTCTGAATTTTCGTGTTAAGTGCGTCAGTAAATTAAAGAAATAAAATATTATAAATTATATTTATTAAACAATTTAAAAAAAATTACTTGGATTTATTTACAATTTTCGTTAATTATTATATTATAGTGATACATAATAATTAATAATTTAAAAAAAATTATATAGAAAAACTATAAAGTTATTAATTTAATTTTTTGCGATTAATTTGTTATCATTTCTGAATTTCAGAATTTCCCTACTAATCTTTCATTATCTGCCAAATACAGCGAGAAGTTAAAGTTGAAGTTTTAAATCGTATGTGTGCAAACATCACATATTAATTTGAAAAACTAAAAATACATAATAAAAAAAAAAAGTTCATTGATTCAACTTACATTTGCCTATAAAATATAAATAATTAAATACTTTCTAAATGCATATTAAAAATTAATAATATTACATAAATAAACTGACATAATACACAAATTATTAAATAAAAACATCAGCGCTGACCAAAAAAAGAGAACTAATGTGCATCAAATTATTATATTTTTGCAATATTTTTTTTGTTAGCGAAATTCAAAAGAAAAAAAGTAGCAATTTTATTGATGTTATAAATATTAAATAAAAATTAATAAATCAATAAATAGATTGTTATTATTATTAAAAACCATGACCATAGGTGTGAGCCATTTACAACAGAAAAACCAAATATCAATTTGTTCTAATCGAAATAAACTTAGAGAAAAAAATATATATATTGAACGTAATGTAAAATTCACCGTAAGACTATTAAATAAAACTTTAAATCGAATAGCAGCTGTTTTTACAAAAAATATCATAAATGTAAGTATTCATGAATAAACACTTTTACAAATATACACATAATATAATATAATAATGGTTTGAGCGTAACGCCGTGTAACATACCGGATTTTAGGGTGCATATATCATTCAATTCATGATAAATATAGGCACAATTATTATTAATATTATTATTATATTTACGGCGGCAGGAGACATGGCAATCGGAAAGGTTTTCATTCTATAAATTTTTCTTCGAATGAAAAAATAAATAAATAAATAAATACAGAATAACATGTCGCATGTTATATATATTATATATCTACGTTCCGTTTGGATTGTGGCCCAAAACAATAATCATTATAATTACACAATACCGATAAATGTGATGATAATATTCAAATTTTTAACATAAACCATATGTACTTTCAAGTATTTTATGTATATATAAATATATTCTCTATTTGATATTATTATTGAAAAGTGAAACATGTTTAAAAGCAGGGAAAAAAAATCCTTATATTTTTTAATATTTGTAAATATAAATTGAATGCAAGACTCCATATATAATATATATACCTAATTGCACTTATTTAGAAACATACACGTGTGTTAAACTACACCTAATAAGCATTTAGATTAAATTTTAGAACAAAAACTTTTAGTGAAGTTGTGAAGTTATGTATATAATGAAACATAAAATTAGTTTCATGTTTTTTTTTTATTCTTTATTTTCCTGCCAACTCTCAAGGGGTTTATTTATACTTCTCTTCTTTTTTTTTAGTAATGGAATTTTATTTTACATGTTTTATGTGCTTAGAGGGGGTTGATTTATCATTGTATACAACCGAACAATTTAAAGTTTTTAGATAGGGTTTATCGCACTCGAAAATTTTCAAAATATAATTCATGTTCATGGCTATGAATATTTTATGGTCGATAATGTATGAATGCTTAACATTTTATAGATATGGTTTTATTTGCTATTAATACTTGTTGAACTAGAGCTGTTTTCACTAAATTGGAAGGGTTGTTTTTAAGGAGTGGTTTTTTTTTTGGCTGTAATTGCAAAGGTACATCTTGCGTTCCAAATATCGAAGATGATTGCAATGAGTACGTAATTATCAATTTTCTTAATTGCAACAATAAATTATTATTATGGGGAGTGGTAAAGCAAACAGTTCATAGCCATTTAAATAATAAAAATACAGTATTTTGACAATGAACATGAAAAAATAAATAAAATGATGATTTATAGCCAATTTCATTCAATTGCTTGTAATTTGCTTGCTAACAATTCCATTCATTTAACCTTAAAAACATTCATTTAAATGTAATCTCACATATTTATTTATTTTTATTAAATAATTAATATGTCTTGTGCCTCATAACAATAAAAAAAATCTCAACTTTTAAATTATACAATACACCAAAATTGGACTGTAAATCCAAACAAGTAAGAAAAAAAAAACTCAACCATCAATTTCATAATAATGTCATTCGCATACTAATTCAGTGCTTGCTTTTTTTATTTATTTTTGTTGTTGTTTATAATATAAAATATCTAACACACGACAAAAATTGTGGCCCAATCGTAATACAATAGAAACATTTAAAATTTGTTTATTAAATATTATTAGACCGTATGCTTATTTTACTTCATTCATTTTTAAACAAAGAAATAATAAACCATATAATTTTTACCGATTTGAGAAATGTTTATAATATAATATAATAAAATAGTACATAAGATGAAATTGAGGATGTGACTTACCATTGCATAGTCTCGAGATGCGGTTACCATATTTGGTACAGGTTGGCTAACCATTAAAAGACCATCGCCTCTGTAAATGTAAAAAAAAAGTTGAAAAATAAATACTTACAATGAAAAATATAAAGAGAAAATTCAAACAAAAACATACTCAAACAACCAAAAACATCTTGCAAATTAATAGTTTTTTTTTTTTCACAAAAAAATAATATATAAAATAATAAAACCATTTCTAAAATATGTATACAGAAAATAAGAGAAAAAATTTATCCGTAATTGATGGTTATAAATTCACATCATCATAATAAATATAATGTATAAATGGAAATAATAATTTAATGATAGTCACATAGCAAATACTTAACAACTAAAAGAAAAAAAAAAGCAAAGAATTTTTGTCCGATTTTAACATCAAATTTTTATAAAAAAATAATATTTTATGATGAAAACAACAAACGAGTCTCTCTAAATATGGTATGGTTTGTTTTGAGGTGGATTTCAAATGATTTTTTAACTGTTTGAATATGTTATTTATTGCATTAGCTTTTGACTAAGGTAAGTATTGATATTTGTTAACAGTGGGTGTGTGAAAATTAAATTAAAATTTCTTGAAAAATATTTTTACATTTTCATACAACAAAGAGAAGAGGAATATAAAGCTTGCTTAATAATAATAGTTGACTGGATTAATAAATTATATTAGGTTTAAGTGCAATTACCGAAGGCAATAACATTTAAGAGACTTATCTTAACATAAATTATCAAATTTTTCCACCAATTATATCGTGTTATGTTGATATTAAGCACTATATATAGAATTAATATTGTTTCATTTTAAATTTAAATATTTTTTAAGGAAGTAACAGATACTTGAGAATATTTTAAAATTAAATAGTGAAAATTTAGCAAATTCACAGTTTTCGTAAGTGAAATGCATATTTATTAAGTATATGTTAATTGAAAGCATATTTCCAAAAAACCATCCGGACACAAGGAACAGGATGTAAGTTTCATATTTATTTTTGTGAACATCCTTTTGAAAACTGTGTATCGCTTTTGCAAATAAAAATCTTTAAATATTTAAACCATAATTGAAAGCAATGACTACAGAACTAAAATAATTTAATGGCAACTGTTTCGGGTACATCTCTTCTCTGTTCAATACAATTTCATTGCGCTTAAAAATCATCAATAAAACATATTATAATTAGTAATGATTAAGTCCACCTACACACAATACAAAAAACACTTTATCTGACCAAACACACATGAAGGTATGATTCGTGTCTAGAAGCAATTAAAAATGAATTTATAAGATAGCTATTTTGAATCCTAAAGTACAACTCTTTTTCATCGAACACGAATATTTCCAAATTTGTCGAAAACATCTTTTCTTCATAAATATTTTATATGTGACAAAAAAAAGAATAGGTAATATAAACACTTATCAATTCAATTTAATATTATATTATAGCTAAAGGCCATACATTATAACACCAGCAGCAGCAGCAGCAGCAGCAAAAACAAAATATTTAATTCTCATAATCTTATAAAATAGGTTTTTTTTTATTTATTTAGCAAATACCTGGTTCTGTGGGCGATATGAACGGAAGGCCTTGGTTCATTTGCAATCGGCATACTAATATATTTAGTATTTATCAGGTATATAATTATTATAAAAATGTATAAACTTTGAAACACTCTGTCTAATTTATTTAAGTTTATTTAAGTTTCCTTCTTGTTAATGCACTACAGCACTTAATTTTTTATATAAATTTAATCACTAATTTAAATTTCTTTATTTTGTATAAATTATAAAAGCATTATTAAATTGCACAATTTTCAAATGATGTTTTTGATCAATTGTTTGTTAAATATAACAATGAAAATGCACCGAGTACACACAGCTTATCCACTTCACGCAAATGACAAATTTATTCTAGTTAACATTTTATTAACAAAGTACTATAAGTCATCATCATTTACACATATTATAAATTGTACACATAAGTGCTAAAAATTATACCAGCTTGCATACGTTGGTAATCTATCTATACACAGTCTACACGATTTCATTATTATTATTTTATTTTTAATTTTTATTATACTTTTTATGTTACATACTTACACACAGACAGCATATAAGATACAAAAATAAACTTACTTATACTGAATGCAATTGTGCATTGCACTTTATAGTCTTTCGCATTTACTTATACAATTATATTATTTGAATTGCATGTCAAGTCAAGTTCTTTTATGCAATAACCACAAGATGATGATAATGATGAATAATATGTTCAATTAAATAAAGGTACGATTTCAAAATGAAATTTAAAAAAAAATAAAAAAATCAATTTAAATGGTTTTTAAATAAGTGTTTTTTATGCATTTAAATAACACAATTGATAAATAACTTGTTCAATTTTTAAATAAAACAAAAATATATAAAAAAAATTTAGAAAGTTTAAAATAAAAAAAAATTGATATTTCACATTAAACAAAAAAAGGAATTTTTAAATAATAAAAAAAAAAAGATTTTATTAAAAATTTAGTAATAATTTGTTAAAAAAATTATAAAAATTTAAAATATCTTGAAAATCATTTCGATATGAAAACTCGTTCATGCATTCATCATGATCATCATCATCATCATAATATCATGTCATGTTTTAAACAGACATCCTCTAACTTTGTGCCATCATCATTGCAATATACTTATTATAATCGCATATAAAATATCTCTTGGTATGTATTTGGCCTGGCAGAATATACAATTGAAAAACAATATATGAGAAAGGTGCGTATGTGTATGACGATGACTTTGAGTATATAAGAAAGCAGTTGATGTGTAATTCCTTTTTAAATAATAATGCAGAAAAAAAAGTTTTGTACTTTTTATGCTTTTTTTTTTTTTGCTCTTTTCATATCAACATTGAGGTACTACTTTCGTATTTATATTATTATATTTTCATATATTGGAATATAAATAGTTGAGGAATTATATGGAAGTACAGTAGAATGAGTTTACTGAATTTTTATATTTTTAAGTATCTATAATACCCAACTATAATGATTATACTGAAATTAATATTATTTTAAAGAACAGGTTGTTACTTACTTATTTTCTTGAAATATTTCAAAGGAATACGAACGGCATATAGTCCCTATAAAGTTAATGTTTAACTACGTACTGCAAATTAGAATAATAAGTTTATGATTATTATTTTCGTTTAAGACTCAACCATAAAAATACCTTTTTCATTCTTAATAGCACATTCCAACTTACTTTGTGGTTATAAAAGTTCTTAAAGAATCGATTAGATAAGAAATCGACACTTTATCATTGTTGAATAATAACAATAGCTGCTAAAATGTTTAAATAAAACTATACACTATTCACAATGAAATGTGAAACTATTAAAAGATTTTCTATTCTATTTGTTGTAGTTTACATAATTATATGGGTATTGAAATAAGTAGAAAAACTAGTTAGTTCAATAAGCAGCACCATTTCTTATAGAAAAACTACCAGATAGCAAATAATTGATATTGTATAGCTGAGTAGTGGTCATACAATTACTATGATGGCTTTATTCTATTTACTATAAATATTATGTGTAAGTCATTCAACAATATACGATGCGATTAATATTGAAAATACATATTTTTTTTTCTTATTGTTATTTGTTGTTGTGCTAATTAAAGTGTATTTCTTTAACAAAAAATTACACTCAAATACATACTTATCGTTGTCCAAACATATGCGATATTAACTTGGAATTAACATTCAATTTTTTTTCTTTTTCTTTTTATGAGTCTCTTTTATTATTTCTCATAATAATGGAATATTTAATTAGGCCAGGTTCGTAACATTGCACTAACCGACCGCACCGCACGTATGATGATGGCCTGTATAAATGGCCTGAATCCAATGTAAGATAAGTGTACTTATATATACAAATATCAAAGAGAAGATCTAGATGATATGTGTACTTGTACATAATAATGTATGGCTACTAATTCCACAACACATGTAAATCGTATACATTTAAACATTCGTTTTACCTTAGCTATTAAGTAAATATAGCTTTACATTATTGAAATCTTTAAACAAGATTAAATACAGCCTTAGGCCACATTTATATAAATACTTAAGAAAAAAAAAACCACAAACTTCAGCTTCTACATATATTTAACTTATATAATTTTGAAATTATCTTAAGTTTATTTTCTTGTTTTTTGTGCAGTTTGAGCTTACCATGTCTTTTTTTTTTGTAAGTAATTTATTTTATTTTTATATTTATATGAATTTAATTTTTGTACAACCGCTAAATTATACTTAATATTCATAATCGATATTTTTACGAATTAATTTCCCACAGATTGAACCGTACGTTTGTATGAAATGGAAGTGCGATGTAATGTTTTTTTTTCTTTTTTATTTATTTATATCCAACGTGACTTCTTGTTTTGGTCACCCTTCTTCCGTTTATTAATTGAATCTAAAACAATAAATACACATGCGCTTAGGTTTTTTTTTTCTTTCAATAGTATTTATTTTATAGTTACGATTCTATTTAGAATATTTTGTTTTAACCATAGCACGAACAACATTTATTATTTATTTATTTATTTATTTATTTATTTATTATTGTTTTGTTGATGAACAAAATATTATTAATATTATTCAGCACATAAATTAAAAGCATAACTAAAAGTATTTATTGTGGTAATTTTTTTTTTTAATAAAATTATGTAAATAATGAAGCAATGAAAGTATTACAAGAAGAAAGTGTTGGCATTTTTCTTTTTTTTTTGTTCCCTTTTTCGATATTCAAACTTAGGTTGTTCTGCTGGATGATCATGATATTTATGTAGTTACTCTTTGATCCAGAGAAAAAAAAAATCTGGTACAACATCTCATGAGCTATTTGGGAGAAACGGTATGGATCAAAATTTGTTTTGCATTTAAAATACTTCCAAAAATTCTAAATTATAAAAAATACGTCTCTGATATACAAATATATTTCAAATACTCTTATCTATGAAGAAGAAGGTGGTATCCGAAATAAGAGCAAATACTATGGCTTTAGTATCTATATTTATATATCGTAATATTTAACGATCATATTTTCAAAACCAGGTTATTTTTTTTTTAATCTTAAAACTTAATAAAGAGAAGAAGCGAATACACAATTATATAATTTTCTATTTAAATATAAAGCATTTATTCAGTCTTAAAATAAAACAAATAAAACGCATGCATTCAGTTTCTTCACGACAAATTTAATATTCATTTAAACCAATGTCAAGGTTCAAATTTTTAGAACTCCTTCATCTAAAATAAATCAACAACAATATTAAACAGCAGCACCATTAATAATATCAATTTTAAAATGTTCGATCGTGTGTTATGTTAAGAATTAGACGTGTGTGTGTGTTTCTATTCTATATTCTAAAAATAATATTGTCCATCTGCACTTTATATATTTATGTTAAATAAATGTACATATTTTATATTAATAAGGTATATTATGGTTATTTAAGTACAAGAAAATGGTTGAATTTTAATTTTATTTATTTTTTTTTTTAAATTTTATTTTACTTAATTTATACGAACAATTCAACGAACCATAAACACATAAATATGGCTTATGTTTAATGAATGCTATATGGTCTATGGTGCTTTAAACCAAACCAACCATATAGTTTTACTTTAAATCATTATAGCGAAATGTTGAAATTTCTATTTGGGTGCTATTGTACTCAACAACTGAACTGGAGTCTATTCACGTTCTAGGATTATTTTTTTATTTTTACATTTATTTCCGCGTATTTCGATACTAACATTATTACATGAGCCCTATACCGATTAGCCACACGTTATATTTTGTTAATTAGCGATAAATATCATTTCTTCACTTTACGAATGGTTAATAGGGCTAAGATCAGCTTAGGTTCTAATGCTGATTCAAGATATTTTACTTACCTAAAAAATTATATCCGGAGAAATTTGAAAATAAAATTTTGTGTTAACATAAGCTTAATAAATGTTTTGATTAAAAAAAAATCACGAAACAACAATAGCTGCCCAATGCTTAGATCATTTCGAAATGCTCGAAATTGGTATTTAGTAGAGAACCAAGTGACTCGAAGAATATAAGGGTTTCAAAATCGTGTAATGAAAGAACACATGACCGTAGTTTTAAACGATAATGAAAACCAAAACGTGAAAGAACCCCATTACATCCTGTTATAATAGATTTAAGTTCTTTGTTCTTCATAATTTTATGTGAAATAGTAATCCAGAAATTTATAGGTAGCTTGGAATAGATATTAAAAAAAAAAAAATGAAATAAAATATTTCTCTACTTCAACACCATATTTAAGACACGTGTCTGACACAAAAATTTGAAGTGCCATATGACATATTGATGCAATATACAGCAATACACCCTCATTAGGGTGGATCGACTTTTTTAGAACTGCCGGTACCATTGTTTTCTGAGTTGCATTTTGTCTCAAGGTTACCCGTCATATTTTTTTTTTTTTGCGAATTTCGAGGTGCTTGCCTCAGCCATAAGGTAGAACCACATGGTTAAAAAAAA
>JAABKK020011436.1:2072-20131 GCA_011634745.2 Catotricha subobsoleta
ATTTTCGAGGATTATTTCATATTACATATAGGAATATAGGATAAATATATATGTTTTCCATTTACCAGATTTTATTATTTTAGGTGTAAATTTTGGTATTCTCTGAAATATATTTATTAACATAATTACTTATTTCAAATTTTATGAATAAATGGCTTGATATTTTTTTTATTGCTATATCTTTGCCACTTTTTAATAAACGAACGCGCTTTTATAAAAAGTCAGTGTTGACGATTTAAATTGGAACGCATACAGCGAATTAGCGATAATATTAAGTTGACAACTTGGTTGTAGTTAAAGTTCTTAGAGCTGTGCATAATAAATATGTTCAAAGAGTTATAAATAAAATAAATATTAATTAAGTTGAATATTTTATCAAACTACATTTAATTAAATTAAATTATGTGATATTTTGTATATATAATATTGTCTAGTTACATTAAAAGCGCATATCTTTTTCGTTGATTTTGATTATTGAATTTGTACGTTTCAATAAGGTATGTGTATTTAATAAGTTATACATAATTTTATGTGTATTTAATAAAATTCGCAACAAGATTTATTACTTTTAGTTTAGGAGAACAGTAGCTTGATAAAAAAAAAAAATAACAATAATTAAAACAGATTTTAAGCAGAATAGATAATAAAACAGAAGATATGTGTGAAAAGTTTTAACAACGAGTCATAAATAAAGAAAAAAATAAATAAAATAAAAAAGATAATCAAAGCAGGTACAAAATAGAAATACTTTTTATCTGTTTCATCACGGAGGATAATTTATTTAAATTACATGTTTATTACATGGACTTTTTTTAATTTCGATGTAGGTCAAATCATAATTAAGGTCTCAGCTCTCAGCTATAGTTATAGTATTTACTCAACTTTTATTTTTTATTTATTTATTTTTTTTTTTTTTTAATTTCAATCTGACACTATAAATACTTACAACTTGCGCATTTACTTTTATTTAAAAGGTTTTTTTCTTTTTTTTCTGTTAAGTTTCAATTTAGAAAAAAGATTTAATTACTTATGCCCAAATCCGCAAATACTTCATTTCTAATAGTTCAATGTAAATGTAAACAATATGATTTATATAATAAGCGTGCTTCATCTAATTAACCAGCTGGTCTTATATTGTATCATTGAATTTAATGGTTAAAATTGAAATAATCAAAAAATAAGTATGTGCAATAAATTTCATAAAATTTTGAATCTCTCCAATAATTAAAATTCCACAGATTTGTTAATGATAAGTACTATACCATAGAAATTTTGTGATATTATTTTTACGATTCATTAAGTAAAACTAATATAGGTAAACTTTATATGAATAGTAGAATGATAGGGAAATATAAACCCATTTTCTGAACTTTAAATCAATTTATATACTAATTTCTTAATTTTCATAATATTGTGATATTGCCATTTAAAGTAAATTGAAGGTTATATCGCAATCATTAAAACGAGATAATAAGCGAAAGTTTGGAACAATATTATTTCAATGACGAACTAGATAATTTATTTCTTTATATGAAATTAATATTCAATTGATTTGAGAATCTTAATATTTTAATGAATCGAAATATGTTCAGTATTTTATAATAAAGAGAAAATTCAATCAAAGTCTGAAGACTGCAAATTTTTGTATTATGTACATTAAGGTGCCTACCAAATCTTTTACATATATATTTTCAATGTTCAGGCCTTATTAATTTTAGTGAAAAAAATACGAGAAATCGGTGTTTTTTTAGAATTTCCTCAGAGGCAAATACGGAATGCCGAACCTCCAAATTATCGTCGAACTTTTAGATTATTTTTACCATTGTTAAATTGATGCTGTCATTGATAAATTTATTCCACCATTAATGAATATTCGTCATTTTTCTAATTTAAATTAAAGATAAATTAAGATTTGATGTTTCTATCTGAAGAAATTAAATGTTCATGTCATATAATCTAGATATATACAATTAGATTATTAGATGAGTAAAAATAATATTCAACATCTACTTTATGTATTTTGACTATCAAGAAAAACTAGTTTCATAAGATGATTGCAGACGGTCCTAACAGAATATTTTTAAGGTCTTGAGCAACGTTTATATATATTATACATGGTTCAAACAATTCGTATATACATCACACTAATAATATATTCAATAAAATGTGCTTATTTTTTTTAAAAAAAATCTTTTAATACATCTATTACCTTTTATCGCAATTTCTAAAATAACATTCAATTTTATGAGCACCGCTGCAAGTAGTATTAACAGCAATAAATAAAATTCTATTGCAAAACCTGTTGTAAAGCTATTTTTGATAATGGATAGCATGAATCCGATTCACTTTTGATAATTAATTAATAAAATTATTTATATTTGCAATTGTTGCGCATTTATTTATTGTTAATCGATAGATTTTAATAAGAAAAATTATCTATACAGATTTATATTTAAATATAATAAAACTATTTGTAAATAATTAACACTGATTACTGATATTAATTCTAATAATAAATTATTTCTAAAATTCCTTCTATATTAAAACCCAAACAAAAAAAAAAACAAAAAACAAAAATTTATAAAGAAATGGACAACAACAATAAACCTACAGAAAATTCTCAAACATCACCACCAAATTCAAATGTGAATGGTTTGTGTTATTTAAACATACATTTTCTAATAATAACATTATTATTATATTATTTTTTTTAATTGTAATATTTCGTACATAAACATTTCTTTAATATTAAATGATTTATGGTTCATTTACATCTTGCCTTTTAACATATAATTATACGTTGATTATTCATTGCGCGTTATAATATTAACAAGCAAAGACAAAATTTGAACAATAAGTATAAATAAAACATAAATCATTATAAAAATAAAATATTTATTATCATTTCATGTGCCCACACATAACGTTAAACTAAATTAGCTTGATTGATTTTGATGCAACATACGTCAAATAGCTATTATTATATCGATGATAATTCATATAAGAATATATACATTTTCCATTTGATATATTTTTATATGACGATCATCATCAATATTTAATTAAAAAATATAAAAACTTTAGTTCGATCGATCATTTCATTTGTAGTCGTTTTTTGCACCAAATACATATTCCATCATAATTCTCTTCTCTATATCGCATAAGTACCTACTTCCAAAAATCATATAGATCAACTTTACACACAATACCTATGAATATCTAGGCACACTTCTATCTACTTTATTGCACGAAGAATAGATTTTACTTTGGCTGTTATTGGAAATTAAACAACATCGAGTAAAAATTGTTCTGTACGTTAATTTGATTTGATTATATATTTGAGTTTGGAATTTTCATTTTTAATTAATATTAAATATTTTTTTTTTTCAACTTACGTAAATTAATAATATTACTCTAGTAGTAATTCAATGTGTACAAACAGCATACCTTGGAAAGTCAATTTTGAAACAAATTTATACTGATAAAACAATGGCAGCACCTTTATAATGTCGTCTCAATTATTATTAATTTTTATGGAGAAAACTAATAGTTGCAGCCACTATAAACGATACTACATACAAAGAAATAGAATAGTTGACACGACATATAATTACCGCCACTATATTTCTCGATATTTTTTTTTTTTTATCAATGTATACTTCATAAAGTATGATTTTACTCAATATATACCATATATAAATTATATGGTTTTTGGCAAAAAATCGTATAGTACCTATTTGTTCCAAAATTAGGCTTCCAGGGTATACATTTTAAAGTATATGTTGACTCAGAAAGGAATAATAAAAAAAAACAGCTGAAGTAAAAATGTTTTTCCTTATATGTACTTACTTATTATAATAAATAATTTAAAAAAGAAAAAAAAAACTCTCCCGAAACAACAAATTGGCAATCAATGTTATACTATCTATCTGCACCACTTTCCTTCTTGACTTCTTTATAACGATAACTAATAGCATGTCCCTTTGAAAATGTTTTCTGTGAATATTTAAACTGTATTATTATTAATTAAAAATTCTGATTTAATTAATTAAGTAATTTCAATAAGGAAGAAAAGTAAATGGCTAAATTAAATTGAGCTTAAAATCATCACATTTTCATAGCTTATCCCAAATATATAAGACGATAAAAACTTTTCTTCCCTATTGAAAATTTAAATATTGGGGTGAACTGTGATACCGTCTATGTGTAAATACAATAAATTTTTTTAATTGACATTCATTATTATACAATTATTCTGTGTTAATTCACAACCAATTACTTATTTGTAAATATTTTATTTCTAAATATCTCCTTACAGTGCGCACAAAAGTAAGTACATGGGTTACAAACTTTATGACTGAAATGCGAAGTAAAAGTCCAGCAGTTGTACAAAAATGGGTTGATTCTATACCAACTGATTCGTCATCAAGTACAGCACATTTGGAAGAAATATTTACAGAAAATTTAATAAAAGCCGATGAACAGTCAATAAATAATCAATTAGATGATATTATTGTTGGAAATAAATTGGAGAAAATTGAAAGCGACGCACAATCAAACAATGAAAATATAATTGATGATGAAAATATAGAAAATATCGATGAAGTTGATGCAACAAATATAACAAAAAGTGATGATAATGATACGACAGCTTCTGCTGGTATAATAACGACAAAATTTTGGCAAAGGCGTCCAAATTTGTTGTCTGCATTTAGTAGTAATAGTAACGAAAAATTGAATGCTGTAGGAACCACATCACCAACCATTAGCACAAAAACAATTTTAGAAAGTAACGAGAGAAGTGGTAATAATATTACATTATTGAGCAAATCAAAAATAAATGAATTTTATAATAAGTTAAGTATAAGCAAAAAGAAGTATAATTTTATAAAAAACCGAAGAATGGAAGCGAAAAATATTATTGAAAAAGCAAAAGATAAAATTTGTTCGAATTCAAGAACTGATTTAACAGAAAATAATGATGACATCAGTTTGCGAAACAATTCAACACTGATGACGACGACGACAAGTACGGCTGTAATGGTATGTGATAATGTGAAAATGGATATTTCGATGGATGAATTATCGCATTTATCACAAAGCAATGATAATATATCGGGTGATGATAGCTTAACAATGTCGACACAAAGTATTGATGAAGGACCATCATCATCACATTTAAATGTTGGTCGAAAGATTGCAATTGGCGAGATTGGCCGAAGTACTAGTGATAATCCACGACTACGAAATAAATTTCATTTAGGTGATATTGGACGAAGTTTTAGTGAACATCAAGATGATGATGTAATTGTTATTGGGGAAAGAAATATTAGTGCACCAAGCTCAAGTATAGCTATACAAAATAATAATAAAAGTAACGGTAATTATTTTGAGAGGCGAGCATATTCAGTGAGTCCAACCCAGAGAAATTCAAGACGTGGAATATTATCACGTGATCAATCACTTTCGGATAGTCCAAAACAGAAAAATGTTTTATACAGAGATGGTTCCGTTCAATCTGATTCCAGTCATTGTTCTAGCGTTGAAAGTTTATTGGATGCTAGGAAACCAGACCCAGAAGCAATATTACGTCATTTAGGCTTTGGACCGGTACATCAAGAAGATCTATTATCAAGAATACCAAAACGGTATGTACAATAAAATATTTATCAATTATCATAATTAAATATGAATAATAAATAATTACAGTTTTTTGAAACCATCACAAGTAAATGGTATTGATACAGAAGCATTTTTGAGACAACAACAAATTGCCAGTAATTTACATGAACAAAGTATTTTGGGATACCGAGGACTCATTGGTAGGCTTGAATATTTATAAATATGAAAATTTTATTTAAAATCTTATATTAATTCATTACAAAGCATAAATATTATATTTTAAAAAAATAAATAAAAAATTTCATCATATAGACGATAGGCTTCAGATTCTCCAAAGATTTCAGCCACATAGTAAACTAACTAATTTTGAAGAGGTGCTCTAAATAATTTCTTTCTTTGTTGTATTCGTGTGTTTGTGTGGTATTTTTTTTTTTTCTTTCCACTAATTGCCTATAAATAGTTTGTGGTTTTATTTTAGCATGTTTTTATAAAGTTTTCATTGATAATGATAGCAATACATTTTATTTTATTTTTAACTAAGTTGAATACTTTGAGTAGAAGAATAGAGAATGATTTTGCATTTATATGTATAATTATTTCGTTCTACCCTTAACTGAAATTTAAGCTTTATGTTACTAATTAAAATTTATATATAAGAATACTAGGTATAATATCGAAACACATTATTTACACTATTCTTCCAAAGTGTTTTTTTATAGGGATCGTGTTTTTTTCACTTTCGTTTAGCTTTTTCTAAGGATTGGCTGGACGAATTTTGATGAATGATCTACCATTATAGACGCAAAATCAAAATATCTTTAAAATATATATGTTTTTTTTTTTTCATGAGTTTTTTATTCGCAAAAATGAAGTTCTGTACCAATTTAGTTTGCAGCTTGTGTTTTTTTAAAGTTGTTATTTGACTGCTTTAGTTTTCTTTATGAAAATATACACATTTTCAATCAATTAAACAGAGATTACTAAATAATAATAAAAAAAAAATAAGTGTTATATAATATAATAACTTATATTTTTATTTATAAAGCACTAAATTTATTTTAATTTCATACAAGAAAACTTTTTTGGTTTTACAACCTTGTTAAATATAAAAATAAAAAGCACATATATTACAATTTAATAGATGCATGTAATTTTATTGCAGTCGTATGCGTTATGATTCCGTATTAAATTTACTTGGCGATTTTATTTTTCTGGCTTCCATTATATAATATTACGTATAAATATTGTGACCAATATATATTTATTATTAATTATGAATTTTGAAATATTAACACAATTTGCATGATCTGTATGAATTTTATGGGATTAGTTATGATCTATTTCCTACACTATACGAATTAGGGGCGGACTCGCCTAAACGCAAATCTTCTATAATTTATATGCAATATTGGCGTATTTGTAGCAGTTCGCCTCCGTTAAATAGTTTAGATTTTGTTTGAAATGAAAACCTTCGATTGTCGGTGTAAAAAAAAAACTCGGATTTCTTCACAAGTCTACCGTAAGCCTTTAGCGCTTTCATTAAATTTATTTACTAAAAAGTCGTTCTTCTAAATATTTCACCAAGCAATATTTTATTTTATTTTCATGGCATTTGTAAGCAGTTAGACTGCAATTAGAGAAAATATCAATGAAATTCGGTGAAATTGTGTAGAAATTTGTGATCGATAATTACTATCCGGAAATTTATTTCTATATATGATCATGTTGCATAACTAATCCTATTTTGACACAGCATTAATAACTTTCTATAAAATGATAATAATAAAAAAAATATATATATTTCTATAGGAAATCCTCACGTCCCCCCATCAATGATTGTTGCCAAGATAATGGAACGTTTCCAGTTAAGTGATGAGAAAAATAATAAACTATTAGATTTGATAAATAGAAATCGGCCATCGTCAGCACCACCTACGCCAGGACCAAATCTGTCTGATTTACCAAACTCATAACAACTTACAACAAAAAAAAATAAAAAATAATAATAATAATAATTAAACTATTCGACCTTATATTGAAAAAGCCTATTTCTTTATATATAATAATAATAAATAATTTGCCTATGAAAATTAAGTAGATTTGATATAAAGTAATAAATAATAGAAATCAATGTATATTGAAATAACTGTTCAAATATTACAATGACACTCATTTTATGCACTTTTTTAAAAATATTATCATAATATAATACAATTGAATTTGTTATGTTAACCACCCATATACATTGGCCACTTTTCCTGATTCCACTTTATTATCATTGTGTCAAAATCACTTAAAAATTGATCAATGTTTTAAAGCGATAATTTTTTTTTTTTTTTAGTGGTCTCGAAGGATGGTCAATAAAACAAGTTCTACATTTATATAGCTAAAATAACTAAAATGGTTTTAAATTGTTTTAAACAGAATCTCTTTTTATTAAATTAAACTTAAAAAAAAAGAAATGAAATAATAAAATAAGATAAAATAAAAAATCAATTAAATTAAAATCAAATAAACTAAAATCCAATAGATGCAAAATGATTTATATAAATGGATTAAAATGAAAGTAATTATTTTACTAATGTTTTATAATAATAATTTTCATTTTTAGCTTAGACCAAAAAAAAAAAACAAAACAAAACAAACAAAATAGTAGAAACGCGTCCGAAAATTTGATGTTCGATTAAAAATTAAATGGCTTTTTCAAACTTAAAATTATTAATAAACTAGATGAAAGTTGGTAGCTAAACAGTAAATAGCGTAAGGACATATATTTTAATTATTATATTTCATTTGTTTGTTTTTTTTTTTTTCAAAATATTTTAATCGTTACACATAATTCATTAATCAATGCGAGAAAAAAAAAAGTCGTGATAATATATTTGTCAATTACTTTTGTTATTAGGATTTATTCAATTATTTTCGTAAATCCAATGAAATTAAAATAATTAAAAATGAAAAAAAGAGAAAGAAATAAAACAAGTTGCAATTATGCATTTTTGTTATTCGAAAAAATTAAACGCGCTTAATAAAAAAATAAAAAATTTCGCTGTATGAGAGACATCAATTATTAATTTGTTAGTTTTTTTTTTTTTTTTTAAAAAAAAATTTTCATGCTTCTTGCAACTTATTGGTACTTATTCACTTATTTTTAAAGAATTTAACTTTTTAAATAGTTTTAGGGCGCACAATTTGATGTTTCGTCAGAGGAATAAATAAGACTTTCTTTTTTTTTTTTGTATATGCGATTGCAATCAATATATCTAATGTTTGCCAATTATACTACATTTATATATTAGAAAAATATTTTTTTTATGTCTAATTGGTATATCTGGAATAAATGGAATTCTGATTTAACTGATCCCGATTATAAATTTTGTATTGTACTTATAAATTAATATGTCTAATAATTTTTTCTAGATATATATGTAATGTATATTATTATTGGGTCTGTTGTTTTAATGAAATTATACATACGTAGCTATAATTTATAAAATATGTTTGTTCGATTTGTTATTAGTCAATCAAATTCATAATAAAATAATAAGATGATAGGATTTTATTTTAGTGATTTAAAAATTAAATAATAGATATAATATTATTGTTATGTTGTTATGTTATTAATAAAGAATTTACTAGAAATACTTGTCGATAAATAAATTGTTTTAATTTAATTGAATAGTTTTATTTTTTATATTTAATTTTTTTTTTTTGTTCTTCGATCAATCGTATTTTCTTATTGGAAATAATGGAAGTCTTCGAATATTTTAAGCCATTAATTGTTTTTTTTTTTTTTTTTTATTTGAATCAAAAGTTTATTGAAAAATAAATGAATACATAATAATTTATTAATAGCCTTTAATTGTGTTAGCAAAATCCCAATTTTGCTGTACATTAATAGGACCCTCGATAGTCGTACCTTCTTTTGTACAAATTGCTTGCTTATATTGCGAATAGCCACGGCAATCACGATAAAACAGAACTTCCATACATTTTTTGGACTGCAAATAAAATAAAATCACAGAATTAGCAGTTTATGGTCAACAGATAAGTGATAAGAATAAAAAAAAAAAAAAGATATAGAAATATACCAATTCAAGTGCAGTTTGCAAATCAATGTTAACATTTGGATTTTGAGAATATTCTCTTAATAGCGGCACTGAAAGATGTTTTCCATAACCGGTAGCAATGACGCTGTCTTGATAGGCTCTTCCTCTCATATCAACGTGTCCTAAGAATGGTTCACCATCTTGAATGCCGCCTACTACTAAATCAACCCACAATGGATCCATACGACTACGTTTATTGTACATCATTCGTGTTAACCAATTGTACAATGATTTTGGTTTCAATTCAATTTTATCATCATAACAAAAATCTTCGGTCACTTTTTCATTAATGTACCGTTTAATGAATTGAAAATCAGCATAATCTTGACCGGCTCCAATAATACAATGTTCATTTATTTTAAATACGCGATCGATATTACGATAGGAAGCTAATGTACCATATGATATTAATGTATCTGCAGCTATTACAACCCCCTCATTATATTTAATGCCAATCACAGATGTTCCAGTTGTAATTGGTTGCCTGCAATACATGAGAATGTTTGTCATTTATTGAGGTTATGTGTTCAATGACTATGAATTTTTTTAATTTTAAAATTATTGCGTTTTTTATCTGTCCAGCTTATTTCAATAAGTATGAAAATACTAAACAAATTATGTTTAACTTACGATGTTCTTTTGGAACCAAAATCAGCATTTGTATAACTGAATTCATTTAATGATGAAGATGCTTGACCTGGAAAATTATAAAATGCTCCGGGTTGTGGCCCATTACTCCACAATGACTTATTAAATGAATGATCAGCGTTATACATTTTAACAGTTTCTTTCGGTTTTTTTTTTTTAGTTTTTCTTAAACAAATACTTTAAATTAACAATATATCGAATTAGAACAATTCAACCAATAAAAAATGCAAGTTGTGTTTAGTATTTTATTGAGATTACAAAGCTGTCAAGCTAACACGTATAAAATAATACTGCTATAAATACAAAGTCCCTATCGAACAACATGTTCAACAAAGAGACTATATACTATAAAATAAACCGCGAGAATCTTAGAAAAAACACAACAATTCTATTTCTACTACTTTTAGGATTTTAATGGAATAAATAGAATAAAATGCGTACCTGTTGCACATAACGTTACTCGAATAGGATATTGTGCAATATATTAAATGAAAAAACTATTACACCTCGTGAATCAGAATTCTGATTAATTTACCAAAATTAATTTATAAATTTTTAAGAGAGGAAAGGGGTGTAAGAATATTAGTTACGTAACGTTCTTTCAGAGTTCCGGCTTGTAAAGTAGGGCATAAGCATTCAACATTGCAACTCAATTTAGCTGTAAAGTTTCTTAAACTAAATCTTTTTATGAACGCTTTTTTATAATTATTAAATAGATTGGGTAACCCAATCACTCTTTATTCGTAACTTGTAACTTTTTTTTTGGACCATGGATAATTGTAAGAAAAAATAAGGTTTTGAACCTTAAACCGAACCGAATCTTAAAAAAAAAAAAAACTACCTGCAATGGAGTATTAATACACTACTTGGTTTTTGCTAAGAATATCCGATCGATTGGGTTTTTCTCTGTATTTAATAGTAAGCACGCGAATTCAACATTTTATTTTTTTTTCAAAACTTTAATCGGCAGCAAATATGAAGGAATCAGTCTACTTGCGGTTCTATTAACGGTATAATAATTGACAAATATCTTCATTTTTATTATTATTAAAGTTATTTAAGCGTTTTGATCCATGTTTAATATTATATCAAATAAATAAGTAATCAATTAAAAATAAGCGCAGTGAACAACAGACAATGCAAATAAACGGCACTGTTTTCATTTTCACCAAAACAAAACCATTTAGAATTTTGATTATTTGGAAATCAAAGGAAATTGTTGGAAAACGAAAGATTATATCAAAACATGTCTAATCTAACATATAACACACATCCATATATAACCGAATATGTTTTAAAACTATTAAATAAAAGTAAAATAATAACAATCATAGATTTTATCAAAGAAGATTCAAAGAAATTATCTACAATCACAAATATTGGTCGGTATACTGTTGAAATTTGATGTATTTATTACACTGTCTGTAACCCAAAATTTTGTTTTCATTCTAATTTTAGAGTATCGTGAAATAACACTCATAAAAATGGATTTATGTAAAAGATATGGTGTTAGGTCAGTTGATGGATTCACTCGTTATGAAAATTATATTAAAAAAGTGTATATTTTTCCAACAGGAATCAAAAGGTAAGCAAATACAATGAATATATGCTAACAAGATTAAATAATTAATTAATTTACAAACTAAATCAATGTCATCAAAATTTTCAGCTTTGATAATTTACTGGAAGGAGGCTTGATGAACGGAAACCTTATTGAATTTTGTGGATTAGCTGGTGCCGGTAAAACTCAAATATGCAATACGATTGCGTTAAACTTGGCACAACATCAAAATATCGAAATATTTTTTATTGATACGAAAAAGGATTTTTCTGGTATACGAATTCATCGAATATTAGAAGAACGCTTTTGTTCTGAATCTGAAATTGGTCGCATTATGCAAAAAATTAAAGTTGAACAAATCTATGATGCATACAAATTAATTAGCACATTGAACGAATTAATTTTGAATATTGAGCTTTACAGTAATTTTAAAGTGTTAATCATTGATTCGATGCCTGCCCTATGGTTTTTATTTCATGGCGACAAATCAAGTGAAGGTACATAATGAAAAGAAATGTTGGTGATTTTTCGGAACTTATGCTAAAAAAAAACATTTTTTTTTCTCACTATTTTTAGGTCAGTGTCTCTTAGCAAAAGCAACCAATTTAATGCGAAAATTAGCTGTTGAATATGAAATAATAGTTTTGGTGGTAAATATTGTCACCCGATGGAAATCTGTGGATATTGGTAAATGCGCTTTCTGAAATATCGTTTGCTTTCCTTTCATACAATTAATAGGAATATTTAAAATAGAAAAGACAAAAATTTACATTTCAAATAATATTTATTTTGAAGGTGAGCCGACTGCAAATAATTTAGAACAAACATCTTCATCCACGGCAGTTCCAATAACTACTCAGACAGTAACGCCGGCTCTTGGAAAATATTGGCGTTCAGTTCCCACACATAGACTTTTATTATCGCGTACCGATAATAAAAATAATAATAATTTATTTCAACCCACCAGTAATGCTGGTGAAAGATTAATTACTATCCTCAAAAGTAATAATCTTAAAACTGGTGATAATTGTATTATAAATATAACCAATAGCGGCGTTATTTAAAAATATTTTGATAAAGTTTTAAGATATTTTTTTCGTTTTTTTTTTCACTTTTGAAATTTCTTAAAGAATTACATTTTATACCTTATACAGCAATCTAAAATAATAGGATATTGATATTTGAAAATCGCTTTTCAAAAATTTAATTAATTCATCATTAGAATAATTGATTAAATAGGCAAATCGAAGATTAGAAAAATTAAGTTTTGATTGTTACTTATTTAACGTATAAAATAAAATTCATATTTAATTGACAAAAAAATTGGTTTGAAGGTGTTTTTTTTCTTTAAATATTTTATCGCGCGTATTTATAAATGTAAAGAAGTATCGCTTTAACTCATACCGCTTATGCTGAGAATGAAAAAATATGTGTGAAGGAAGTAGAAAAACGTTAATTCACCTTTTTTCAAATTAATGGGTGATGGAATGGGACACCACTTTCACCTGGACTACCATTTTATTAAAATTATTTAGAAACTTTAAGCTTATTGTATTGCTACACAATTTTTTTTTACTATGAATTGTTGAATTGCTTAGCACAAAACGTTTTTTTACCTTAAATGTTTTCTGTTTGCAATTCACTTTGTTGAATAGCGCGTGTTTAACATGGATCATAAATTCCTTAGCAACCTGTAATCCACTTTTATTTAAATTTAAGTCGCAGAAGCTTATACTTTGTCAGCAGTAGCCTCAAGGTGGGACATATAGATCAACATATTAGAAAGATAAACTTAAGATGAGATAAACTTAAACATAAATAAACTTAAAGATCCGATCACATTTTATTTCATTTAATATTAATGTATGTTTAGGTATCGGTAAATACATACTTTTGTAGATATGTTGGCTTAAAAATAAATCAAAAAAATTGTTTTTAAATTGTTTTAAACAAAAATATGAATCCAAAAAATCATGTAAATTTTAATGATAACGTAAACTTAGGAATTGCGTAAAACTACTTGACAAAATATGGAAAATTATTTTCCATAAAATATTCTTCATGATTATCATGAATTAATTTTCATTTTTTTGGATGTAGAAATTTTAATTTTCGTTTTTAGATGTAGTATGTACTTAGTATTTGCGAAGCGCAAGTAATTCTTCTGCCGCGCACTAAAAGTAAAATTTAAAATAAGTAAATTTTTTTTTTATTTATTTTGAATTGGAGTAAAAAAAATATTATTACTTCCATTGGCTCCTCGGAATTTCATCGAATGCACTATTAGCCGGCTCATAGTCAATTCTAGATGATGATAGATTCGTATGGTTAAATGTAACATAGCTTTTATCATCTCGAACAGAATTTTTATCCGTTTCCCTGGAAAAAGATGTGCTGATGGCTGAGTGTACATCTGGAATGCTCACAATTTCAGGAACTGGCTCCAATATTGTGCGTGAACATGATACAGCCGATTTTGTCAAAATAATTGAAGCCTCGTTTGACTGTTAGAAAAGAGAAATGGCGGAGTTATGAATTTTACAATTATTTATAATGGTCGTGTTGTTAACTCAGTATATATTTACAATGTTCACAATCTCATAAGCTGGTAAGATTAAACGGGATGTGCCCGAATATGAGGAAGCTTCCGATGACAGTCTTGACTAAGAAAGAGATTTCTTTTTTTTTAATTTTATGAAAATAATAAGAGATTATTTTACTTACACCAGTGTCTGCAAGGCTAAGCTCATCCAGAGCTGATGTCACACCTTTAACGTCAGAATCGGATGGTAAATGTTTTCCCGGTATCAGCTCTATTCCCAATGGTTCACAAATGTAATCAGCGAAAAGAAATGTCCATCTCATTACATATGACTGGGCACAGTGAATAGTTGCATCTACCTCATCATGGTACTAAAACAAATACAGAAACAGAAATTTATGTTTTATGATTTTCAATTTTGAAATGGAATATATTTAAATTGAATCTTTTATTGACATAATCAATGAAATTAATTAAATTGTAAATTAATATACTTACATTGCAAGCGATACCACCACGGCAAGCAAACGGATCTGTAAGTAACAGAATCTTAGCCATTTGAATGTTACTGACACGATTTTCGATTTTAAGTTCGTAGGGAGCCACTGCTTGCTTCAACACTAAAAACAATTGAGCCAATGGAAACACATCAACCATTGCTTCAGAATTCTCGCAAAGTTGATTTAAGATCGACCTAATGACTGCTGTATTGCTCTCTGCGCCTACTATTTCTCCAGTAAATAGTATTGGATTACGCTTATCATTATCATTTTTCACGATTTCCATAATACGCTGAAAAACTTTCGGAAAAATTTTCTCACCCATTGCATTTGGTGGACATGGTAAATGATGAATTTTATCTGAATGAGATTTAGTCTCGAAGGCATAACCGATTGGAATTGATTCTGTAAATGAAATAAAAACGATTTTATGATAGGGAAAAAGAATATGTCAATTAATCCAAGTTTTACCTGGAATTTATGAATGTATTATATTTTTTTAGAACACCATCCTTAAATGAAAACTTCACAATTGCTAATTCAACCGGAATAAAAATATTCTGATTGGTTTTGCAGAAATAATTTGCCATTATATAGAAAAACTTATGCTTTGCAATGCCTTTAAAATAATAATTATTTTATCAAAATATTATTCAAAATTTTATGATAAATTATTACCTTTTGGATATTCCAAGCTTTTCACCAAATTGAATATTATATCTTTAATGTAAGTTTCCTTTTGCTCGTTTTCTAGCTTTATTTTGTCAATAACACTAATAGGTATACCCTGAGAAGTAAATTTTTCACAATCAATTTCAGTCAATCATAATTTATACAATGCGGTATATTTAATAAACATACAACGATGCGAACCTAACACCACGTTTAGATTACCAAAAATTCAGTCTGTTTGTTAACTCGCATATATGGGTCTCGCAGTTAGCAAAACACTCCATGCATGTCGTTGGTAAAATCTATAATGTAGTATATCAGTCTTAAAAAAATCGAAGTTAGAGCATATTTTTCTGATAAGATAAATAGATTCGGTTCAAAGATCTTCACAACCCGCAAATGCCCAAAAAAAATTAATATGTACATATTTTTTCTTTATTATTGAGGCCGTTCACAAAGTATGACACGCTCTTTAGGGTAGGGGGTAGGGGAGTTCGATAAATATTGACAAAATCTGGCCAAACGTGACATACGAAAGAAAATTATGCATTTAAACTCGAATTTGCTTCAATATAAGAAAAATACATCAATAAAAATAAGAAATAAGAAATGTACTTATAATTCATTTGTTTAATTTTGGCACAAGCCGGATAACGAATATATAACATGCGAAATCTATTCGATACCTTTACAAATATTTTAAAAATCAAAAATTAATTCCTAAATTATCTAGAAACAACTGCATTCTACAATAACCCACTGAATATAACAAATTAAAATAAGTTTCTTAGAAGTTTTGAGTTTTGAATGTAATTTGATTTAAAAAATTTGTTCTCGTATTTTTCATATGACATAGACATATAGCAATATAGCATGTCATGTTTTGGAAAACAAAGCATACAGCGCCACCCAAAAATATATTCAACCTATTCGTCCTTTAGCCGGTTTTCGCAGCCAAAGCTATTTGTTTATTTCTCCGAGTTCAGTTGTCGGATATTGATCTTCAATTTACAAAACAAAATCCCGAATAAATACTTAAACCTTTAATGTTAAGTATTTTCAACCTATGCTTTTTCCAAATCATACTGCTGTTCCCCGTAGGCTTAAAACAAATACAATAAATAGAAGTCTCAACCTCGTCATATTGTTTAGAGTTGAAAACTCTATCAGTAACCGTTGCTTAATCTAACTCATTCCTCAAAAAATGTTGATATAAAACTGTTCGATATGTCTTTAAAATTTAATTAAAAGAAAAAAAAAAAATTAAATTAATGTGTCTTTTAATTCTGTGATATATTGTAAACAGCAAAACCTCTTTTAAAGAATTAACCTTTAATTTAAATTTTGGGCGCAATGATTGTTCACAAGAAGTTCCTGACCTAATTAAGGAACCAAGGAACGTTAAAACTGCAAATTTTGACTCCAATTAATTAGAAAGAAACCTCTTCGAAGAACCATTATTTTTTTTTGTTTAATTTGTGAATGTTTTTAGAATTTTGAAGCACAAACTGCTTTTTAAGAATATTAAGATATTGGTTGTTGAACTAACAACAAATTTTATTCTCTTCAAAATTTATATTTAGGTTTTGATCCTGAGAAGAATTAAAAGAAAAAAAAACAAGTGTTTTACATAATTTATCACTAACCAAGGTATAATTTATCACTAAATTGGGTTACACGATCAAAAAACGACCAGAGATTAAAACTAAAACATAATTATATTATGTTATATGTTTTCAAGACCATAAAATTTTAAAGAAAACAAACTTAGTTAAAAAAAAATTCAAAAACGGAAACGGATCTAATGCTTTATTTCTTTCAAAATTTTGAAATTTCTAAAAAAATGGAATAGAAGCGAAAGTTCAAGTTTGTTAAAAATAAAATTCTGGCCAACGATTTAATCTTATAGTAAAGTCGAATATTAGATGGGCACTGCATCCAATAAGTGCGAATGTGACAAAAGCGACACATTTATGTGAGACCACTTAATTTTTGACTCAACTTATAACATATTTAAAAAGATGTTTTTTTTTTGTTCTGATTTTCATTTCATTTGTTTTTATTTTTTTTAATTATTTTATTTCATTATAAAAATATTTCTTTTCGTTATAACAATTTAGAATATTATTTAAGCGTTGCCATTATACAAATATTTTTATGAATACTTAATCACTTATATTTAAATAAAAATTCATCTCATTATTCTATTCGTTACATATTAAAATATATGACTGTGTGTAAACTATAACAAATGCATAATATTTTAGTTTTATTTTAAGAATTTTTAACTATTCTTAATACAAACACCGATTAGGTTAAACGTATATACCATTTAAACAAATAAAAATATCTATACTCTGCAATATGATGTACCAGTACCAGAGTGTTGAGAAACATTTTTAAAG
>JAABKK020011447.1:0-22582 GCA_011634745.2 Catotricha subobsoleta
GCTGAGAGTTGTTTTGTCGCACATCCATTTTTCTTTGAAAGGAAAATCGACCTTAACGACATATACATAACGATGGATGTGCGACAAAACAACTCTCAGCCGACGATATATATATATATATATTGTTCAGAGTTTCTACAGACGTTTGATATAAAATATAAAATCTAGTAATGCTGTCCATAATTCACATTTTAAACGACTAATTTGTTTTCGTAAATAGACCACTTTTGGTTGTATACTTAAAGAGGTTGATCACTACACAGTGCACATGGCTCATTTCAATAACTGATATATTAATGTTCAGAATTAAAATATTGAACTTTAAACAATATTAATATTGATCGATTCGTTTTGCACAACATTTAACTCAAATTTTTATTATTATTTTTATTTTTTAAAATGGATCTATAAATTAGCATCCGTGGAAACTATACTGTGAGAATTAGACTAATTCCAGCATATCACATTTTCACATCGCATATTTTATCATCATCTTTTACTTATTGTTAATTGGATTTTCTTAAATAATTGACGAACAAACATTTATCTTTTTTTTTTCTTTTAATTGGCTCAAAATTTAATAAAAATGTGTTGTGAATCTACTGTCTACTGCTACTACTACTACCACTACTACCACTACCACCACTACCACTACTACCACTACTACTTCACCATGCCGAAACTACTACCCTAAATTTGACACCAACCTGTCTCAACTACTCCATGATCATCAAACATCTACCAAACAAAATGGCTAATTTATGCCAATTTAAACAATCTCACAAATATTTTAATTTGTTTTATTTGTGGCATGTCAATATTTACTGAACTATGTTGTTTGATTTTTTTCCCTTCCATGGCCCATATTACACTTAAATAAATCGTACGATTTATTTGTAAATGCGCATTTTATTCGATTTCGTTTGTTATTAAACATATTGTGATTAAATAAAAAGCTTTTAAAAAAATCTTTAAATGAGATTAAAAAAAAAAATGATGATTCAGCACCACCCGCTATTATTACAGTTGATGAGTCAATTGATGATGAAGAAAATCATCATGTAATCCATCATAATTATCATCATCCACATCTTCATAATAATAATAATAATCATAAAACAACTGCAGTAAGTTGTAACAGTATTAATGGAAGCAACGGAGGCGATAGTGTCGGCATCGGTAGTAAAAAAAATTATGGGGATGCTAATGATGATGATGAGGATGACGACAACAATTTAGATGATGTAACAGCATCCACACCATCCCTATCGGCATCATCATCAGCAGCTATACGACAACAAATTCATCGAAAATCTGATTGTAGTAGTGGAAATATCAACAATGTCAACTGCAAAGCAGGCGGTAAAGATTATTCCAGTATCAACAATATCAACGGCATTATACCTACTACCACCTCAAATACTTCGATTCAAATAACAAGTGGTGATGCAGTTGAATTGAAACAACTTAATAATAAAGCCACTAATCGGGTTAGCTTCTATTTTTAAATAGCATTTATTTATTCAATAATGATTGTGTTGTTTTGTGTTTTGTGTATATATAATTTTATTCTAATAATTTTAATTGTCAAACATTTGTTTTCGTTTAATTATTATTTGCTATGTACGAGTGGTTGTTTGTTTGTGTTAATTTCTTAACCAACAGCTGATTTCTATGATTTTCATTTCTTCAATGTTCTGTCCTTCATATCATAATATATCTCGTAATATATTTAAAAGAATTTCAAAATACCCACTATTTCCCAAATGAAATTAATTCTATGCTATTAGGGGTCCAGTCAAGTAAGACGTCCGTTAATAAGCCTATTTTCGATGAGCTTTTGTCATATATCTTTGTTAATGTCAGTGACACGATATTTTTAACTTGCCCTACCTACCATTTACAACCCCTAAGTACTTGAACGACTTTTAACAATACCAATTATTTATATATAATGTTAAAAAAAATAAATATAATTTTTATGCGATTATGACATATCAGCGATATAATATTGAAAACTTTTATGCCATATGGGCGTATAGGCTACACAAATCATATGACATGCCGTTATCGATGTAAACCCAGATTATTATTTTGTATAAGCAAAAAATCTGAGACTGAAGAAATAATAGAGTTCTAGGTTCTTATTTATATTTTGGCCAAAATGATGGGGCATTCTGATTGTTCTTTATCCCTAAATTCTTAGTGCCATATATCTTGGGTATTCTGTAGTGTTTAGCTTATCGTCTATGCGTTTATATTTAAATGATTTATAGTTATAGGATATTGCACAAAGTACGACAAGCGTAATAGAAATAAAGTACACAATTTATAAATTATTACATATATTATACAGTACTATACTATATAATACTATATATAATACTGTACTGTATAGTGTATATAGTACAATGTGCGCGAAACAAATAAAATAAACACTTAATTGTAAAAACAAGCTTTTCAAAAAGTATAGTTTATTTTTGATATAAAATATGATGTGTAGGCTTTAATCGAATCGAAAATATTATCATCTCAATTAAATTACTAATCTTTATGTTATTAATATAATGTGTAAAGTTTCATTTTATTCTCTATATTTTCCGTTTGTATTCATCTCGAAATCGTTCATATAAATTTAATAATTTCTATGTAATTTTAAATTTATTTTACATAAGATATAGACACCCATCAATGTCGATTACGAATGCGTTTGGTTTTGGATAAATCATAATGATGGTTTTGTAGAAAAACTATTTAAAAAAAAAAAAAAACAATTTCTGTAGAATCGTTAATCCAAAGACAGAAAATCAAATATTTGAAATAATTGTTTTAATTTTTTTTTGATTTCATTGTGCACTAGCCTGCATGGAAATATATATACATATTTGCCAAATAGGTATCGATAATATATAGCAATGGCCAAATTCAATTACGATACCAGATATAGCCTATTTTTCTCTACCTCCCTCAAGAGGATTATGAATGATTTTAGGAAATTAGTCCTGTAAATAAAAAAAAAAATCTAAAATATATATTTATTGTGGTTTGCTTTAAATAATTAATCATGTCTGAAGACAACTTTCATCTCCATAAGACCATAAATGCACGATTTCTGTGATATCTATAACTTTTCCGTTATTTCACTTATTATAACCTTGTAATCTTTTTTTTTTTTTTTAATTTTCTTGAAGGAAGAGGAATTAAAAAAAAAAAAATCAGCAAATCTGAAATCGTAATTGATCTTGGCCACTGAGTAATATCGACGTTTCTTATTCGAGAAAAGTTTTTACTCTTTTCTAAGTTCTATATTATACCGCTTCTGTCCAATTAAATCTATAATTTCGAACGAATGATGCAATGAAAATTGAGAAAAATATATTTTTCATTGAGAATTAGTAGTTGTCAAAAACTAAAACCAAATGTGTTAGTTTTTAAACTTTATTAAATGTATTTCCATAATTTCCAATTCAAACTTCTAAATATTGTTTATATACATTTTTGAAAAGGAAGCTATGGAAATGGAAAGATTAAGCGTATATGATTCAGCTGATGAAAAAGTAAGTCCTACTCAAATCACAAACAATTATTCTTATCAATTTTTATAGAATAGCATGGGCTCAACTCACTGCCTTCAAAATGAAATGTGAAAATATCATATAATATTTATATTTATTATATGCGAGCTAAATATTTCGAAAAATTCATTGAATATTTTTATTATTATTTATTATATTTCCATTGAGATACATATTTTAAGCTCTGGCGCATGATATTAATTAATAAATTATAACTAGACAAATCTGTCTGATGCAGTTGATTGTGATGTCTGGCCTGAATGATTATATTAAAATTATACATATTTAAAATATTAAAGCTTACAAGCATAATTCTATTTAGACATAGTTTAGGTTTGATTAATTATAGTGCATTTTAGAAAATAAATTTGGCTTTCAGCATTTTATTATGTATTATTATTATTATTATTTTTTTTATTTTTTTTTATAACGTACGTATATTATTTTAGCGCATAGTAATTTCCTATATTCTTGTGCCTATAGAGTAAAGAAAACATTAAAGCCTTTAATTATAATTAATTTTAGTATATTTCATATTATAATTTATAATTAATCAATAATCAATATAAAAATATCTAATAGTTTTTTTTTTCTTTTTTTCTACTTTTTTCTTCATTATTTACATATTATGCATACCAATTTTTTCTAAACGATATTACACCACCACCAGTTTGAAAAAGATGTAGTTGCTACATTATTGCCAGATCCAGAAATCGGAAATAATGTTGTTGATGGTGGTGTCAGTGTTAATGTTAATATTAGCTCGTCAACAAGTAGCTTACGTAAACCGAAATCAAAAGGTGCAGCTGCCATAATGTCACGTGTTTTAATACAAGCCTTTACAATGACATTTTTGGCTGAATGGGGTGATAGATCACAATTAACAACAATTATATTGGCCGCAAGAGAAGATGTTTTCGGTGTTATTGTTGGTGGTGTATTGGGCCATTCAATTTGTACAGGATTAGCTGTAGTTGGTGGACGAATGATTGCACAGCGTATTTCTGTACGAACTGGTAAGCTTTTCCAATAAAATGAAAGAAATATTTTATCATGAATGCTCATTGATTTCTTTTTTTTTTTTTTTCTTTTTTCATACAGTGACCATTGTTGGAGGTGTGGTATTTTTATTGTTTGCATTTAGTGCACTATTTATTAGTCCGGATGAAGATAAACCATCTGTTGAACCATAATAAAGAAAAGCTTTATATATATTTTCTTCCTCCCCCCGCTTTTCGTTTTAACGTACCTGTACTTGGTAAGAAAATCAAATTATTGACCCGAATCAAAAAATATCAGAATTCAGGAATATTATTTACTTTTGTATATTTCTTTTTGTATTCATTATTTATTTACTGTTCTCTATAATGTCTAAATATATTGTCAAAATGAAAAATGTATATTTTAAATGAAATAAATGAACACAAATTATGTACTTACTCACATATTTTAAAAGATATACAAACCAATTTATATCAACGCCATATGAAAATGACCAAAATATGAAAAATTCGCGTGGACCTGCACCGATTTGAATGATTTTGGTACGTATATTATTTGGAATGAGTTTCGAAATTAAGCAAATCCCTCATTTTTTTTATTTGGCTGAATTGTTTATAGTTTAAAATCATAGTTTCGAAAAAAAATAATACATTAAAAAAATTATTTTGGTATAACGTCTTTGCGTTTTTAAGAGAAATTTGAAGAATGAGCCTCAAAGAACTAAATATTTTTGATTCAAAGCCCATCATCACCTTTCCAACATGCCAAAATAAACTTGGTGATTATAATAACGGCTTAAAAATTATAAATTTTTTTTAACTAAAACAACGGTAAAAAAGTATAAAAAAGAAAGCTGAAAATAGTGTATAATAGAATTTAAAAAACTAGTTTTAAAATGGATGATAACGTAATTTATTAAAAATGTTTAAAAAAAAAAAAAATTGTGTAATACTTTATTTCTCTATATTTTTTTTGAAATTTCTCAAAAATGTGGTAAAAGTTTATGAAATCAATTAATTAATCAAATTACTTTAATATCCATTTGATTTTTTTTTTTTTTTAAATCTATTGTACGCTATTTTGAGCTTTTTTGTTACGTAAGCGTTTATCTGACGAAAATTAAGAATTAATCCTTATATTAAAAACGAATAAGTATCTATACCTTTTTTATAATTTAATTATTTAATTGTTTCAATTCATAAAAAAGAAAATATATTAAAAGCAAAGATAAAAGTAAACGACGTTCTTTTAGTTTTTTTTTTAAAGTATCGATAACGATAACGTCGTTATATTTTAAAAGTAACATGGAAATCACTGTATAAAACTGATATAATAATATAGTACAAACGCTTAGACCATTTTGATTTAGTTTTTTTTAAATAGGAATAACTTTATGTATTATGTAACGCAAATGATAGGTATTTTTATAACGATTACAAAATGAAAGATCGTTTCGAAAATATTGAGTCGTTTTCGAATTCTATCCAATACAGTTTAGCTAATTTATTCATAGTAAAATTAGTATAATATTTGTATCAATTCATATTTTAATATTTATTAAATTTATCTTATTCTCAAATTGAACTCCACTTATTTTTTGTAAATTAAGATGATTTATGCACAACAAATATTGCTTGATAGAAATAATAAATTAATATTCTGTGAATAAATCAGTTACACGGTCTTCGGTTCTTTTAAAAAAAATCGGTTTATACCATTTTTATACCACTTTTATACCATTTAGATTATACTATTTATTTATGTTTATCTCTACAGTTTTTCCATAGATCTATCCATCACTTATTCATAAAAGCAAGCTACTTGAGCATTCACTTTATTCTTTTTTCTATTTTTTCTTATTATTATAAAACAAGATGCCAATACACGAGACTGCAGTTTTGTAAAAAAAGAAAAAAAAAACTCGCGATTGAAAAAAAGAGAAATCCCACAAAAAATGCCACACGAAAAACCAAAAACAGGAAAAACATTGGATCTTAAGACAAAAAAACGAGATATTTTCCGTCTTTTGCTATTATCGACCATCAAAATCAACCCGGCCAATTCAGAGATCCAGAAAAAAAAATCACGAGACCAATAGATCGTGTCAGAACTTTTCCGATGGCGGCGCTGTTACTAGAGATCCCAAAAAATAAAAAATACAGTATACAAAAATGCATGTGTTTGGGATCTCTGGTTGCAGCGCCTCTAGTATAAAAACAGCTTGAACTAATCACTTGTCCTCGATCTATACAAAATTAAGCCTATTTCTCAAAAATGAAGTAAAAGGTTGTTGAGTTTTGATTGAATAACACCTTCATCCCATTCTCATTACGATAGTTAGTAACCATCGAAAATTAACTAGAGTAAATGGTGAGCATTCTCGCTACGATATTTACCATAGTGCGCATTTAATTACGATCATAGACAAAGTCAACTTCAAATACTATAGACCATGTTCAATTTTATTTATTGGATCAACCACATTACTGCTCTTGCGGTATGTTAGGTTTATGTGTGTAAAATATACAAAATCAATAAATAAAATATGTCACATAAAATAATACATAAAAATTAATAATTACTGCAATAATTATTGCAAAATTATATTATAATTATAACATAATTCAATTTGAAGGAATAGTTGAAAATTAATGGCAACAAATTATTTGGTCAGTAAAAATTTAAAAACAATCAATAAAAATAATCAGTAAAAAATTAAAAATGGTCATTAAATAACAGAATTTTGGTCAGTGACAAAAATATAATCCACTTCACAGTTCTCAAAGGATCCAGATATGGTTCTTCCGCTAAAGCTATGTTACGTTACCTTACGTTCTATGATCATATTATCATTTGGTCTTTGTGAATAGCTCCTTAACCGAGTTATACCGTAAAATGCGTTATACTGACTGTTTTAATCTTTTTAATGACCATTTTGATTTTTTTTACTGGCCATTTAAATACCACTCAAAATTAATTACCTTTAATGTTTATGATAGTTACCAGCCCCGAGTAGTTACTATCGTTAATTATACTTACTAACTAATGAGGTGCTCGTGCTTGTATATCAAAAGAAAAAGAATGATCCTTAAGAGATGACCCAAAATATATGATTTAGAGAATTATTTGTGACATCGAGTAAAATAAAAATAGGAGTAATAAAAATAATAATATTCTTTGATAAAATTTTAAACAACATATTTATATTTCTTATTAAATTAGCTATAACAATTAATTTATTAATAAATGGTTAATACATTTTTTTTTTTTTTATTAAATTTTTTTGTTAGAACTTTAATATTAGTTTTCATTTCTGTAATACATTTTGTTTTGGATGTGTTTAATTATTTTTTTTTGTTTATTTCTACACTAAATAAAAAAATAAAAAAAAGATTCTTGAATTAAATATACTTTTCTTAAGTAATTTTTGACTGCTTGCAGGTAGTAGTTTTAACAAAAACACATTTCTTCTTTTTATTTTTGAGATTAAATAGGCCAAAAAAACACCTCCGCATTAGAAATATATGTCAATAACTTGACAAAAAAAAAAAAATGGAAGCAAAAAAAAATTTATAATAATTAAAACATTATTTACGATTTTCTCTATGGATGTGAAAAATGTATTTCATAAAAAAGGCACGACATTATTATATTTTTTTTTTATTTATTTTTGTTTTGTTGTTTTTATAAAATTTAGAGACAGTTTAGTCAATATTAATATTTTAGAGAAATTTTAAATTAATTATTATTTTTTTTTTATTTTGTTATAGTCGTCATTCAAAAATACAGTAAATAGTCTTTTTCTTCGATTTATATTTTTCATTTTTTTTTTTTGTTTTTTTAATATGTAAAACATCTATTTTTATATAAATAATTTTTCTATAACAATCAAATTGCGATTAGATTAAAATTTAATTTTAAAAAATACACTAATTTTTTTTTATGATATTTAAAACGATTAAATTTGATAATTCTTTTTAATGTTAGTCTTTAAGTTGATTATAAATTGTTCATCGTCCATGTGAAATATAATTTAAACATTTTTTTTGTTTTACTTTTATAAATTAAAATAAATAAATTTCCTTCGCACGGTATTTATTTATTTATTTATTAATTTTGTTGTTTTTGTTCATCATTTTCATTGTACATTTTTAATTAAAAAAATGAGATGACAAAAATTTTCATTAATTCGTTCGCAAAAAATTATAGAAAATGTATTAAATTCGATAGATTTTGCTTTCCTGAAACATGGTTACAATTATTTCTGTTTATTTTCTTTTTGTTCGCTTTTTTATTTTTAGACTCATTTCAAATAAGTGAAACATGTTTAATTTCTTATGAACAAGATCATTTTCCAGATCGTCTATTTGTAATATTACTTACACAAACAGTTTACGACTACAAACCTCTACGATACATATTTACTAAACACACAAATTTATACAGTTAGACTGTTTTATGAAATGGAAAAAAAATATTTAATTTTTTTTTTTTTTTTTTAGGTTCTTAAATATTAGTAGATATGTTTATTAATAAAATGTACTTTGATAATTATTTAATTATTTTAAAAACGAAAATAATTAATTTTTTCATACGTTTTTTTTTCTTTTAAATAAAAATTTGATATAATTTTTTTAACTTTAAATGGAATGTTGAATTGAAAATGAAAAAAAAAAAAGTGAAAAAAATTCAAATCGATTCAATTTTGTGTTAAAAATATAATTCGTTAAGTATTATGATTCGAATGTAAATCAAATTTTAAGATGGTGACGGTTTCGTTCCAGTACCGCCAGTACCACCAAGCGTTGTCGTTGATGATGATAACGATGATGACAGCTTTTTATTTCGTGTACTGCGTCTTAATGATGTATACGGAGATTTATTACGAGACATATGCTCATGTGCATACAACAATACACCAATATCACGATATCCAGCTTCTAAAGATATCTTTAATGCTGAACTTCCATCCTGTCAATTTAATTGAAATTATATAAATTAATTGAAAAAAAAAATAATAATATGCAATAATAATAAACAACTAAAATACTTACAACATCTTGTATAGTTGAGTCACAGTCAGGTTGTGCTAATAATAATTTAATAATATCTATACGGCCATGTTCTGCAGCACACATCAAAGCTGTACTTCCATCTTCATCTTGTATATTAATATCGGCACCAGCTTCCAATAACATTTGTACCATATCAAAATTACCATGCGATACAGCTAACATTAATGCTGTTTGATTGTGTTTCTTTGCTCTTATATTAACATCAGACATTTGAAATAATCGTTGAACAACTGTATGATGTTCGGCTATGGCCAATTTTGCTAATGACACCAACATCACGCACGTATAACCGGCATTATTTGTTTGATTAATGCAGCATACTTTTGAGTCTAATAATATTGATACAACATCAAAATTACCATGTGATACGGCATAGTGCATTGCTGTGTTACCCTGTTAAATAGGTGAGAGATAAAATGCAATTAAAATTATTCATTAAATATATAAGTAAATTGTAATTAATAGCAATAGAAAATTACGTTTGCATCTGATAAATTGACAATATATTTTAATAAATTCGTTGAATATTCTTCAAAGCAATCTAAGTAATCTTCAACATCTAATGGTTGAGCTGAATCTGTACTCGATACACGAAACCATTCCTTTTGAACAATTTTATTGGCATTTTTTAAATTCGTCGATATTTGTTGCGATTTTTGCAGCGAATCGTTAATTACTTTTAAAGCAGCTTGCATTTCTTTGGATGGCTTTGCCCTGTAAATCAAAAATTTGTATAAATTAATTAATTAATAAGCCGTTCAATTCAAGTTAAAAAGCTTTTTCACATACTTTTGTCTTGGATATGATGATGTTGGTACACTTGATGATGATGATGGCATTGGTGACGTTTGATGCCATAATCTATTTTCAACTGCACTTTCAGTACTACCAGCAGCTAAATCACTACCACCTTGTTCAATATCATCTAGAGTATTATCAGATACACAAACTGCTGCAGTCGAACTGGATTTATTATCTTCGGGTTTCATTTTCAATTGCATTCCTAATTCACTATTATCTTCTCTCTGTTTTATTGATTGTTGTTTTGATGGTTTTGCTATTGGTAATTGCGCTGACGTTGAGGCAGTATGTAGATGGTGATGCCATTGTTTTAAGTAACTAGGATCTTTTGCTGCTGATGTTAATCTGAAGGAATATGAAAAAAGCAATAAAAAAAAAAAATTACTTCATCTTTTTATAATTATGCTCGCCGAAGTGGTCACACATGACAAACAACAAATAAAATTAAAACACATTTAGATATCAATAGCTATAAAAACACGATATTGAATGTTTCAACCTGTTTGTTAAAGTGTTTTCTTGTTGGCGATGAATTTTTTTTTGTTCATCTTCATCATCCTCACCATTAACATAACGATTCTGTGTACAATTTTCTATTGTTGTTGTTGTTGTTGATGTTGTTGTAGAAACAACATCAGAAAAGTATTGTTGCTCTTTTAAATCATCATATTTATTATATTCCACCATTGATAAATTTTAAATAAAATAAAATAAACGATTTCTTTTGATGTGTAATTAGAACTTATGCACCTTTAATTTAAATAAAATAAAGAGAAATCTTTTGTTTTTTTTTTCTCTATGTAACACAATAATGTTAGATATGTTTGACTGTTTTCTTTAAAATAATAGAAGCACTTAATACTTATATTGTATGTATTTTAATTGACGTCTTTTAAATGTCAGTTTATTGCGCATGTCATGGTTCTTTTGTATGTACCTTTAAATACAGCTGGGTATATTCCATTATTGAAAAGTGAAACAGGGTCGTCGCTACCAGAAAAAATGTATAGTTTTTTTTTTTTTTTAATTATTTTTAGAAAATACCATAGTTAAGTGTTGGCCATGCGTCATCATGCTCGTCATCATCAAGCATTGACTATATAAGAACGGAAGTCTAGGGTGGTGCGATTTTTCTTCTTTTTTTTTTATTTTGAAATAAACAGGCATTTCATTTTTGAAAAAAATAAAAAAAAATTGAAAAAAATCATGTAAGTAATTTTTGCTTTCGAATTTACTTTTTTTTGTTTTTTTTTTTTTTGTGTAAGTACAAAAAAGAAGTTATGTACACTAATCCAATGGAAGTTTTTTTTTGGGAATTTTGAAATAATTTTTTGTACTTACTCGTTGTTTGTAAAAGTTATAATAGTTTTAGTAAAGATGAACGCCAATAAAATTGTACTTTGCAAATAATAAGCAAATTACATAATCTTAGAACCAATAGAAAGCTTGTTAAATTTATCAACTTCAAACTTTCTTTTCATACTTATGAAATTACACCCTTCATCCTTAGAAGACTCAAAAATAATAATGAGAAATTAACTCAAATTGAAAACATTGACAACCTCAAGGTCAATTAAACAGTTGAACCCAAACTTACAAGCAAGAATTGGAATGGTTCGAGTCCTTACGTCGTTAATATATGAACTGCCGAGGGTGTAGGGGGAGGCGGGGGAAACAATATTTATGTTGATTATGTTTGTATACAGTTAATGATTTTTCAACTATAAATATATAGTAATTCAAAAATGACGCAGGGGTGTGGTTTTTCAGAGTAATACGTGACTATGTGTATGTCGAGGGAGACGGATAAAAATGCAAAAACTGCGTATTGTCTACCCATGACCCTTTGGATAAAATCATGAGTATATTTTTAGTCCATTGTGTCACTAACCTTAAGTATGCTTCTGCTGGACATTGACTAACAGCTGATATATCACTTTCTGCTAGTGCTGATGGTTCTGTGGAAGTTGTTATGATTGATGATACTATTGTTGATTGATTTACGTCAGTCAATTGTTGCGACTGCGATACAGATGTTGATGATGAAGTAAAAGTGGAAATCCAATTAGAGGGATCAGTAGGCGATGGGGATGGTATTGTATATGTATTTTGACGCGAAAACTTTCGTTCTGGTCTTGGACTTATTAGCGCTGTCGGTCTTGGTATTCGTGATAGATCTAGTTGTTGTTGTTTAATTTCATCATCGTTTCGAATGGCAGGTGAACTTTGACTTGTGCTTTCTATTCTTGCCATACATGTGCTACAATTAATTGTATTGTCAACACTACTTATTGTAGTATCGTCGGGACCAGTACCGATATCTATTTTTTCTATAGGCTCTGGATTTGTTCCAGAATTAATTGTTTTTATTGGTGCCATGGTATTCATTGACTGATTTACTGTTCGTATAGGCTCTGTATTCGTTAATCGATCTCGTTTTTTAGGTGGCGCATCTGTATTATTTGATTGATCTATTAAACGTAAAAGATCACGTGTATCCGTTGACTCGTTCCTGTTAGTTTTTACTGGCATTGGTGGTGGTGATGATGATTTTATAATACATTGACTATATTTACTTGATTGTTTCGGGGAATGTTGTATAGCAATTGATGTACGCTGAATAAATGGTTCTGTTACATATGGTAGTGTGCATTGTGTTGAAGTTGTATTTTGTTCGAATTTATTTATTATTTTATCTTTGCAGTCAGCATCATCAACCGATAGGTTCATATTTAAATGTGTTGTAGACGTAGAAAGTAGATCTAATGCTTTTAAAGAAATTGAATGTTCTTTTGATGGTAGTTTTTCTTCTTCTTCTTGAATTAGTAATTTAATCGGATCTGTACCAATTGTTCGTTGTGATATCTTATTAAAAATATTGTCGATGCCAATTGATTTGGTCTGTGCTTTAACCATACATTGATTATTGCGCGTATCAGGTACCGCCATAATTCCAATTGAATGCTGAATTACAGGTGGTGGTGGTGGTGTTATTGGACGATCAATCGTTTGCACTGCAATATGATGTTTCTGTATTGGTGGAAGAGGTGGTGGTGTTTTCGGCCGATCAGTTAAGGTACCAACATTACGACATTTTTTAGATGCATTATCAGTATCCGTCGTACATTGAACACCAATTGAAGTTAAACGAAATTTTTTCTCACGCGAATATTGTTTCTTATACAATTCAATGGCCTCGCTAATTTCTTGTTTTAGCTCTTGAGTAGTAAATAAACGTTCTCTTATTTCTTGTTTTACTTCTTCCGTATTTGTACCAATCGTTTGTAATTTAATTGGCAACGGAATTATTGTGAGAGTACCGATATCACGCGTTATTGGCATGTAAGTCATACAACCAATATCTCGGTGTGGAGGTAATACCTTATGCATTAAAATGCTATTATTGCTTGCACTATTATTTGATAAAGTAGAAAACGTTGGACTAGAATTACTTTGAAATCTTAAATTTAAACTTTCTAGTGACATCGCACTAACACGTTGTGTATTAAATGGTTTCATTGTCAATGTGATGGTATCTGATTTTTGTAGTTGATTTGTTGCTGAAGATGGTGATACAGATACTGTTTTGCCATTTCTAATATCAATATTACTCGAATTATTGGCTTCAATAATTTCTTCGCATTTCTTTAATTTTGAATACAAATTACGGTTCTCAGCTTTCTCAGTCGATAGTTCTAATTCAAGTTTTGGAATGACCTTTATTTGATCTTCTAAATCACGCATGCGATTTAAGCTAATAGCCATTTGTTGGCGAATATTTTGTAGTTGAACATTACTACCACCAGTATCCGATTCAATAGATTCATTGATTTCTAATATGGAAAAATTAGATTTATGCTCACGGTTTACAGATATTGTTTTAAGATTACTGGTAGACATTTGTGAAAGCATATCATTATTCGTGCTTCTAGATAATGTAAAATCATTTCTGATTTCATGTTCATCTGGAGCTGGCTCTTTAATTGATTCATTTTTTGACATGCAAGCATCTGAAAAATAATAATAAAATAGATTAAGTATATGATATTTTTCGGTACATTAAAGTTAGTTTGAAAGCCAGAAAATTTGTCACAGATTATTATATTTAACCCACCAACTTTAAATTGAGATTTTAAACGTTTATAAAATTTATTAACGCCACCCGAATTCTTTTTGCCACTCATTTTGAAAATCAAAATTACATGAAAATTTTATTCGAAAAAATATGTCGGTGAACGGTAAGTACGTATATTTCACTCAATGCACATTAACTAAATTAATGATGTTCCATTTCAGGAATATTTCAGTATTTTTAAAATTATATTAATTCGACAATATTTGCCGTCCGACATCTAAAACTGGTTTATTGAAACGAATATTAATTAATACCTATTCGGTATTTGTTTGTTATCTGTATGAACTTCACGTAAATACAATAAAACAATTTTAATTTAAGAGAAATATCTTTTGTTATTAATTTTCCTTATCTTCATCAAATGCCGCGTGGGAAAATATTGATAATACGCATACAATACAAGTATGATGTGTGCCAGATAGACAATATATATATGAATCTCACCTCTATAAAAGTAGGTATTATTTAAGGCACTGATAAATAAATACACGAATATTTATATGTTTCAAATTCACTTGTAATAGCAATTGATTGCTTAATGCATAGCATACGCATTACGCATATATATGATTTTTTTTTGTCAAGAATTAGATTAAATAATAATTTATATATTATTCATAGAATTGAATTCAAACAGTGTGTAGTGAAAGTTTCGCTGCTCTAAAATTTAATGGCAAAATAGTGAATATTATTTTCAATTGTGTATGGGGGATGTTTTGCCAGAAAACAAACAAAAAAATGTATTTAACGCAGAATATTAGGTACCAATTTCATAAAAAAAAAAAAAAAATTATTCAAAATAAATACTTACTGAAACATTCCTTTGATAATTCTATAGTATCATAACAGCATGGGCGACGTTGATGGTGATGATGATGATGATGTGATTTTTTCTTTGTACGTTCTAATGTTCGTTCGAAATCTGAGCACACATCAAATAAAATATCTTTTACAAAAGCGGTTTTTTCTTCCATTTCCATTGTTGGTGCAGACCCGGCTCTTTTTCTACCGGTGCCATCGCCAATATCACAATTATATAGATAATTAACATTATACGGTGATGGCGGTTCATCTTGAAATACGTAATCATCAGATTCATGTGCCTAGTTCGAATTGTAAACAAGTTGAATTAGAATTACATTCGTAAATATACGGTGAAATATCTATAAATTGGAAAATCACTTTTGCATTTTAGAGGATGCAAAGGTCAAAGGATTCTCTTATTTTTCTTAACAACTATTACTGAAACAATGCAGCTGCTATATTGGGGAGTATATAATTTTGATATCTTATAAAGCCTAGAAAATTTTGGATTAAGTTATTTACTTCGTGATATTTTTGTTTATAAATCATCTTAACGACTTTTTTTTTTTCTTTATTAATCACATTATCGCCAAGATGCTAATTTACTTCGTAATTTACATCTGTCAAATTTAAATTCACTTTTATAAAATTTAGATAATTACCTCTTGAACAATTGGATAACATTTCATAATTCGTTGCTGTTGTTGCTGATAATGGTTTTGTAATAATTGTTCGCCAACGCCAAGCATAACTTCCATTGATTTACGTTGACGACGTTTATCTCGCCGTTGCCGTTGTTCATCGGATGGTGGTTCAGCATTTGCAGCTAATTGTTCACAATAATGGACAAAATCTAAATCAATATGATAGCCATATGGACAGCACGAACATTTTTTTAATTTCGATGGTGAATTCATATAATTAACGTTATTTGTTTGGTTGTTATCGTCATTATTCTGTTCCAAATAATTGTAGGAGTGGTTTTGTAAATGATGTTTTTTTTTCTGTTGCTGCGGCGGTGAATAATGATTTCGCATTATGATCGATGAGGACATATTTTTTCTTCTTTTTTTTTCACTTTGAATATCTGAAAAACAATATATTTTTAATGTGAAATGTTAACTTCAATATCCATATTATTAATCAAATGTGTTCCAATTAAATTTTCATTCATTCAGCAATTTACACTCTGTTTGATAATATTTAAGGTAAATTTATAGTTAACGTTAATTTTATAAAAGAAATATTTACATAGGTATATATATTTATTATTTAGAGATCTAAAGCAATAAATATACTTTTATCCAATCGCACAAGATTTTTAATTTACAACAAATATTAAATTTATAAATACATATATATATTGTTTTCCCTATATATTTCATATAGTATTCACCGGTGATACGCAAAATATACTGAATGTAGTTTTACATTAGTAAAAAGCATTTGCTTTCATTGAATACACGCAATAAAAAGGTTTTTGTTTAATAATAATAATTTTTTTGCATAGGTTCGATATAACTAAAGTATATAATATTGAAGTAAACAAATAGCAATTGATATTAAGTAAATAAAACGAACATATATTGACATCCATTGTTTGGAAAAGCATACTTTCAGTATAATATGGTCATACATTCTCATATAGGTCGTACATCATAATAAATATAAAATATAAAAATATTTTTGTTTTCAATTCTTCTTCTTTTTTCTTTTTTTTGGCGTTTAGATACAAATTGTTTGCTGAAAAAAAATAATTACATCATCGATTGTGATATTGGCATATATATATAGCACGACATACGCAACTCTTGCGGAATTTTAAAATGAATTATTAAATTTTTGTTTTAAAACATTATCATCGATTTTTATCGTCTTAAGTTACTATTAACATTTTTTTTTTCTTTATTTTTGGGGACAGAGTTGAATTTATTACAAAGATTTTGCATAAGCTTTTTAGCATTTAGCATTTATAGTGGTAATAAGTAATATATACAAGAATGTTTGTATGTAGTCGTGTATATTTAAAATATTTTATTCTTAATTGGTGTGGATGTGTAAAATTCAGCGGAAATTCATATATTCAGGTGTATGAAGGGCTAACTTTTGAAATTCTAACAAATGTATAGATATTTGGCACATATTTGGAAGTAACACTTTTCAGCATATATTCGAGACTATTGAACTTTGATATCAAATCCTTTTTTAAGCTTGTTTTCGTACACTTAAAGAATTATTTTAGTTATTTTGAACATAATCTCTCACATAAATGCAACTATTATGATAACCATATTATCACTCATTTGGGTAAAATCTTTCTTTGATGGGTACATTTGTACATTATGGAGGGTTATGTTGAAAAAAAAAAACATATTAGGGATAATAATTACTAGAGGTCTGCATGGAGCCATAGATCTGCATGGTATCCCATATAATTGGAAAAAATAAATGGTATAAAAATATACCATAAAAAATAAAAAAATGACATGAAAATATACCATTTAATTATATTATAAATAAAGGGTGCCGCCGCCAATGGCAGTACAATACATAATTTTACATAAATATGTTTATTTTTACGAGGACATTACTTTTTGTGTCTTTTGGCTTGGCTATGACCAATACCGACAACTAAATTCTAAAAAAAAAAAAAAACCGGTATAAATCGGATTTAGTTGTCGGTATTGGTCATAGCCAAACCAAAAGACACAAAAAGTAATGTCCTCTTCTAAATTTTAAATAAACATATTTATGTAAAATGATGTATTTGTATTGCCATTTTTTTTTCAGTTGTATGTTGTATGGGATCCGTGCAGATCTATGGAATGGACACCCTATGGAAACTTCGCCAATAATAGGCGTTTTCTATTGGGACCTTTTTCTTGCTCTCGATCTGGATAAACATTTATGCATATACTGTAACTATTAATATGTATCACAGAATTTGGTCATATTTGACAATAATTTATTTTAAAATTTAAGAAATTTAATTTATACAATATGACCAAGTTCTGTGATACATATTAATACATTGAAACCTCTCTAAGAGGGCATGCTGCGGTCGCACCCTAAGCTGCTCAGGTATGCGAGGTGCTCACTTATAAAATATGAACCAAAACGAGAAATTTCCGTCGCAGTAATAGTGCTCACATAAGAAAGGTTACTCACTTAAGGGCCCAATTAGAGAGGTTACACTGTACTTACAGTATATGCCTGAATGTTTATCAAGATCACGAGCAAGAAAAAGGTCCCAATAGAAAACGCCTAATAATTTCTATTAATTAATTAATTTTATTCAAATAAAAAATGGAAATTCATTGTATTTAAAACGTTTGGAAGCAGTGTTTTACTTAGACAGGTTTCATTTAAGGAGGTTTTACTGTATAATGTAATTCTGGGTGCAGCAGTCCCCTTTTCTATTTACTTTTTATATAAATGAACCAATAGATATAAATTAAATATCAGTTGATATTTTTACTGCATTTTTTCTTTTTTAAACAAAATCAAGTAAGTATTGATTTGACAATTTCTTTTTTATTTGTGCACTTTTGAAAATTGGGGAAAAGTCTCGCATTTACTGTAGTTCTTGTCAAAATGAACGGAGGCACCAACAGTATTTTGTGTTTCTTTATACGAGCTATATATCGATCGCTAACTATTCAAAAAAATCCGTTAGACGTCATTTCGGCGATTATCCCGCATGTTTATTTACTTTTTGTATAAAAGTTTTCGAAAAATCTATTTGTTGATTTAGGATGAAATTTTATAATCATCTGAAAGATAATCAATTATGCTAGCAGAAAGATCAAAAAAATAATTAAACAATTGTTTACTTTTTTCAATATATGCACTAATTTAACTTTTATAATATATAGCGATAACCGCCGAAAGCGACACTTCATGACATAATTTTTTCCTAAATCGATCAATTGTTCGATTAAAACAACTATCACAGTTTCAAAATACTGAGAATACTTTTTATTTTATTATGTTTTATAAAATATATATGAACAGCTACACATACCGACCGAAAGTAAAATGTGTGTTTATATTTGTAATTTAAATATTAAAAGAAACATAGATAGATATCATGTGTTTCCGAATTATTAATATTTGAAAAGGTTATAAATTAAAAATAATAATTAATAGTAATGTAGATTACATTACACATTGCACACTGATAACAGCTAGAGAGTAAGAATATGACAACCAGGGTTGGCAGTGAACTATTTTTAGAATTATTCCTTTGTATTTTTCTTCTTAAGAAATGCAAAAAAATGGATAATGAATTTTTCACAATTTACCTGAAAATGCAGAATCTTTTTTATATGTATCTAAATATAAAAACAATATTTAATTTTTATGCTTTCTCCGGGCAACGCTACAAACCACTCGTAGTCAGGAATAATTATTTCTTAGGAATAAATTAACTTTTATTCTTTTTTTGCATTATATTTAAAAAATGTTATGCATTATTCCAACCCTGTTAACAACAAATTATGACAACAATAAAAGACCTCACATATACACTTTAACAAAGTGCACACAGATGTGTGCTGAGCTGACCAATAATTGTGTGTCTACTTCATTCTTAAGGCATTCTAAGAAAATCTATAGCCTGTTTAAAGTGGTAGACGCAGTCTATAGATACGCAAGAGACTCCAAAATGCAAGCTTTATACTGTATTTAGACAAATTGTCTAAAATTTCCTATTGAATTTCTTAAGAACGACCTTATGTATACTGGTTACAGTCAAATAAGCCAGTGTTTCAATTCAAAATTACATTAAATTTTGGTTCTGTGCTCAATCCATCTCTGGATTTATTTGAATAAGTAAATATATATATTTTTTTTTGTGTGTTAGATTAGAAAAGTTTGTTATCTTATATACATATTTTTTTTTTTATTGTTTTGTTTTGTATGTTACTATTAATGCTGATCGAATGTAAGTATTTATATTTCACGTCGTACACAAAATGTTTTTTTCTTCTGATAATAAATTTAACACATAAGTAAGTATATCGATGTGTCCTCGTCAATATGATAATTTATACACGTATGTTTATCATACAATAAAAAAAATAAAAGGTTTAATATAACACTGTCATTTTTCGCAATATTTATTTCATGGTTGTCAAATGATATGTTTTGGTAAGCTTACTTAATAACAATAAAAATTGTCAAAATTTAAATATCAGCTTTAAACAATGTTTTAACAGAATAAAATCATTAATAATTTGTTAATATGGCTTTAGCGATTAATTGTGTATGATGTGGTTCTTAAGATATTTGATATTTGGAATTTCGAAAGAATTTACTATAAAATATTTACACCTGTTTTTTGTTTTTTTTGTTTTTGTTTTTTTTTTATTATGTGTTATTAATCTGCTGACTATGATTGTGACAAAAAGATAAACCATATGTTTTCTCAATACAACAAGTTCAAACGTACAGCAATTTTTTAAATGTGTTTTTGTACACAACACACATATACATTCCACACTCGCATTCATACATTAAACACGCAACGTATATACTTATATGTAGAAATTATAAAACTTACCTTACAGAAAAATTAGAAACAACACTGCCTACATCAAAACGACTTTACTGAAATAATTTTATATTTTAATGTTTTTGAATTTCGTTTTAATTTCGGTTAGTTTTAGCTTTCACTTTTGGCCATAGGATAAAATATTCTCAAAATTATGATATATTTTCTAAATTGAATAGAAAAACACAGTAAGAAAACATCATTGCCAGTGCCACACAATTTTCAGTAACCAATAAATATAATAAAACTAAATACACCATAAACGGCACCACCCCCTTTTATAAAAAAACCAAATAACTAAAATAAATAAAAAATAACTAAAATTTTACTGATTATTTATTTAACACAACAATTTATAGTAAGTACATAATAAAATCACACGCGACGCACAAAATCTATTGAACTGCTCATTCTAATCTCTGTATAAATTCAACTGAGTGAACATTTTCTGGATGACACCTAAATATTACTAATATTAAATTATTAATTAAATTCAAATATGGTAAGCATAAGGTCAAGCTAGCTAATACTGGCTATGCTACACACCTCAAGTGTGTAAAATTTTATTTAAAAAAAAAAAATCAAACAAACAAAAATACAAAACTATTTACGTGTGTGTACTTGGATGGACCAAGACAGTGTACGCAGCTTGCGATGGTTACGAGACAGCAGCCGCAACAAATTGAAAAAATACCATCAAAGACAGTAAAATGTTATTAAAAAAAGAAAAAAAAAAACAAAATAAGCCGTTGCAAATAGCATGGAATAAAACTTCTTTAGTAATTTGTTCCGGTCAGAATTTAAATTTTACAATATTTTAAAAATCATGAATCATACACTTGCTTTATTTATAAAAAAAAAATATATCTACTTTAATAAAACTGGAACGCGCAGAGTTTTCTTCTTAGTGCTATTTTTATTTATATCACAATTCGCAAACTATTTTAAATAAATAATACATAATCATGCAACATTTTGATGAACGAAGAAATAAATAACTAAATATTCAAATTATAGCTTTTTGTTGGAATTTTACTTTTTTTTTTGATAAAATGTATGTGTAATTAACACGTCATTGTTGAATATAGATCAGAGATAGGGTTTTACACGTAAAATAGATAAAGACTCGTGATAGGTACGTCGTGTAAAATATAAAATTCATTTCCGATACCGTAAAAACCGTGAGAAACAATATATAAAACGAAAGAGTAACTATTTAAATATTTTAAAAAAAAAGATGAATGAGTCTTTAAAAATATACCATATTTGCTTGTATTAATTTTTTAATATTTTTTAACAATATAATGTTAGATTTAAATTGAATACCGCTTAAAAAAAATCAACAGGCAGCTACTTCTACGTGTAACCAGTAACTTTCCATTTTAATCCGCCATATAGTTTGAAGATACGTTTTATTCGCGATTTGCATGATCAATAGAGGGCAATGTGTTCTCAGAGCGCTAATTTTTTTTTATCAGTGTTGTTGTTGTAAAGTTCGTTTTTCCACGACACGACACATCGACACATCGACACATCGACCTCGTGTCGATCTCGCGGTATTATAGTCTCTATATAAAAGATAGTTGAGACATACAACGGTTTTTTGTAAATAAATATTCACCTTTCTCAAAACGGT
>JAABKK020011458.1:0-22579 GCA_011634745.2 Catotricha subobsoleta
ATGTTTGTAAGCTATGTAAAATATGTACCTATTCATTTATTAATTTCAAAAAGTGATAATAATAATAAATATTATGTGTTTAAAAAAATATATATATTTTGGTTTAAACCAAAATAACCCCGGTTTTTTTATGGTTTTTGTTTTTTTTGAAAAAACCATCGATTTGTCGAACTCTGCTTACTAGTTATATATGAATCGTTAAAATAACCATTTAGATCAAATGTTGCTTAAATTTATTAAAACTTTACCACTGCGCATTCAAATCTTCCACTTTTCATAGAGTTTTCACTTAATCAATGAGGGAACTAATTTATTTTTCAAGCGAGCCTAAAATGACTGAGATGAAAAAAGTGTGAAAATAGTTTAAAAAAAATTCTTTACCTAACGTGTATTTTTTCAAACATTTTGTTTTATTGTATCAGCTCACTATGGTGAATATTAAAAATGTGGGTAAACTTCATTACCATTTAAAGTTTTTAGCTCATTGAAAAAAATAAAGCTATGAAATAAAAATGACTTTTTTTAAATTTTAATTCATTGTTTTCGGCTCTTATCCCACATATGACGCTAGCGTGCAAAATTTATAATGAGAAGAGACGAATACTACCCTCATACAAACTTTTTCTGTACGATCGATCATTTAGAAGTTAAACCCATTCGCATGTTAAATTCTCAACATAAATTAATTTATCATTAGAATTATCCCAGCAACAAATCATACAGTATAAACCTAACGTGGATCCATGGCCATCAGCAAAATTTAACAAAAAATTATCATAAGATTATATCTATGTATTATTATAATAAATAAATTATATATCAGTGTTCTAACAGATATCGTAAGAAAGCATGTAGATACTTCAGATAGATTCTACCTTGATCCACAATTTTTTGTTGATTTTATGTTCATTAAGTCATACAACAATTTAATCGGGGGCAGAGTGTTTTTGTAAAAAAAAAACGAACTGGTTTTAAAACTTCATAAAATAAAAACTACTTACCTTTAATTACAGAAATAATAATTTACTATTTTTTTATTATTTTAATTAAACAGGTAGATTTTGGTTTCGCTAAATTTATTGGTTATAGTAGTAAAACTTGGACATTTTGTGGAACCCCAGAATACGTTGCTCGTATGTAAATTGTACTTGTATTTTAATCACAGTATAATAATAATTATAATCAGAGAATATTTTTGATTGTAGCGGAGATAATTTTAAATCGTGGACATGATCGTGCTGTAGATTATTGGTCATTGGGAATTCTAATAATGGAACTTTTAACCGGATCGTAAGTATAATTGCTAAATATTAGTTTGCATATTTAATTATTATATTTTTTATGTGAAATTAAGGCCACCTTTTACTGCCACTGATCACATGAAAACATACAATAAAATTTTGAAAGGCATCGATATTGTGGACTTTCCAAAACATATATCGCGATCAGCAATAATATTAATTAAACGATTATGTCGTGATATTCCAACAGAACGTTTAGGCTATCAAAGAGGTGGCATTGAAGATATCAAAAAACATAAGTATTATCTATTTCATCAATTAAACTAGATTGATTGATAATGTTATTAATATGTATTCATATTTTATAATAGATGGTTTCAAGGTTTTGATTGGGATGGATTAATTTCATTAACATTACAACCACCATTGATTCAACCTGTTTGGAGTTCAGATGATACGAGAAATTTCGATTGTTTTCCCCGAGATAATGAAATACCACCAGACGAACTATCTGGCTGGGATGAGGTATGAGAAGAACATAGTAATCGATAAATTGTTTTCAAAATTAATAAATAATATTATTTCTCTTATGTTTTAGGGGTTTTAAATCACAATCACTATGGAAAATGTACTTTTCTTATAACTTTTATTGACTATACGCAAAATAAGATTTGTTTCGTATGTTCCATTTAACATAATTTATTGCAAAGTATTTTTAAATTTAATCACTCAATCACTTAAAATATTTTAAGAAATTTTTGTATTTGAAAGGAATTGTTTATTAGGGGTAAACAAAAGTAGTCATTTCTTTGAAGAGTGTGGTAAAAAGGTTGCAAAATAATGAAAGAAAATACAATTATACATATATCTTTACGCCTATATACTCTTTAGATAGAGTTTCGATATGCCAAATCGGCCAGCATGAACCATCAAGAGCTCCAGCTAGACTAAACTTCGGTTGACATTGGAGATAGATGCAGATCTGGAACAACCAACTATTCCTCAAAAAGCCTTTCATACGCATCTTATTTGAAAGAATAATGCCATTGATGATAGATTGTAAAAGGTATCGGAACCTCAAAAAATGCGGGTCGGCCCGTATCGATCTCTGGGTCCGGTATCAGATCATTATATCGATATAGAATATATATTGGATCTCTAATTTAAGTGATCTTACGACATTGAGCGCACAAGATAGTAGAATTTACTAAGTCATGGTAGTAATTTTCACCCAGCAATAGTGTATTATGCAAAGGGTATATACAATCTACGTGTTTACGTGGTAGTAATGTTCAAATACTATCTACTTATCATGGTAGTACGATTTTTTTTTCTTTTTTTGAAGAATAGAAAAACAGAAAACTTTTCATTGCCGTGTTCTACTTACTGTGCACAGGCAATTGTAAGAACAAGTCTTTCTATGAAGATTACTGTTATTATGGATAGCATGAACCGTTTCGTGGATTTTTTTAATGTTGTGTTAAGCTACTATCAAGCTACGGTGTCGTAAACTCTCTTCAGTAATCAATTCATGGTATTATATTGGGTATTGAGTACTTTTTATAAGATGATTATGCTGGGTAAGCTTTACGCCTAGTTTAGTTAGAAACAATCAACAGATTATTGAGCATTTTACCATTACCCAACAATGCATGAAGATTGAAGCTTATTCGTTATACAAATGTAGAGACGTGTTATACAGGTAGACTCAAAAAAATTCGTTATTTATTTTACAACCCTTTTCACCCACATATACCTTACAAAAACGTTAACCTCTACAATTTTTTCTTTCTTAAACCATAAAAAATAATAAACAATGTGTACTATTTTTTCACAAAATAAAATAAAGTTATTTCAGGATTTTAATGTGAATTTTCCTCATGCCAATCATTAAAAATGTGTAATTTGATTTATGCATTTAAAAAATATAATAAAAAAAATTCTAGATGAGACTAAGTTTTTTTTTTTTATATTTCAATGAATACCGTACGATTTTAGTATATATAGAGAAAGAAGAAAAATAAAGAAGCACGAGTTTCAACAAATGTTCAATGAAAAGTAACTCCATAATGACAGCCTCATCTTATGAGATTGATGCAGTAAGAACTCCATAACTTTTAATTTGTTTTTATGTTTGTTAAGGTTAATTACTATTGAAATTATGTAAGTAAATCTGTAAAAATATTACGTATATTATATTAAATCATAAACATTTAAAAGATTGCTGAAATTACCATTTGAAAGCTTATGAAGCTCAATTTCGAAACATATAGTACTACTGTCGCTATTGTTCATAGTAATACCATTGTAGTCTACTACCAGGGGTAGTGTGGCCATATAAACTGCCCAAGAAATATAAAGAATTTTTTGCTTTTTGCAGTAAAAAAAAATTCAGCTTACAAAGTAAGAAAAACACTAAGAATTAGAATATTTTAAAAGTTTTATTGCATGTTAATTGTTGATGTCGTTTGGATACAAATAACTCAGATTGTGAAATATGATGTGTTATACCAACCAAAGTATAACAGGAAAATGAAGACTAGGTTAATATTTTAATATTGACCGAGGTTTTTTAAAACTATACGGGTAAGTCGAGGCATTATCTTTGAGCCACTCCCGTCGCCTTCCTATTACAAACAATTTGAATGCTTTTTCAAAGTCAAGTTTTAATGAGAAAAGAACTCAGAAATTGTAATAGAGGTTCAAGAGTAACCGCAGTATGTTTTTAGAAAGCTTTTACAGATTATATAAACCGCTACAATCGTAATTACAAGTTTTTGTTGCTCTCTATAGGCGATCAAAGCAAGTAGAGGTAAATGCAAATTAGATCGAATTGTTATAGTAAATAAAATTAGGTCAAAAATATTATTTATACAAAATTAGTATTATATATATTATTCAAACTAGGAATCTTTTTTTTTTCAATTTTATTCGTTTTATTCCTTATAATTTAATTTGATTTATTTTACATATTTTATTTTGTAATTAAATAATATGATGAATATTTATATACGTGTTTAATTAAATAATGTTTTTTACATGCAAAGATTATTTAGTATATTTATATAAACAAAAATTTACATATAATATAATCTTGTAACGAAACCTATGAAACTTATTGCTTATAAAATCTAATTTTATCAAATTTCCATTTTGTAGAACTAAGGGTACATCCAATTTTTAATTGTACACAATGACAGTTAACACCAACAACTCACCATAAACGAAGATGGGAAATGGAAAAAATGCTTTTACTGTAGCTAAGTATTTGAATTATTTCAAATTTATATTCCCAGAATAGGAAAAAGAAATTATGAACATGGACTGTAGAATTATTTTCCTATGCTATATACGCTGTAAACACGATATAAAACTTCCAATTTATTGTTATTTAATGAAATACCATTTTGTTGACTAAATAGCGTAAATTATGTTGAGTTATATTTCGAAATTTCAATGAATAAAGTAAAACAAAATAATATTACTAACAGAATAGCAGTACTTATACAACTTCAATAAAAAGGAAAAACTTTTAAAGCAGAACTTCAGTTCAAATCAAAAATTTCCGTTGCAAGTAATGACGTAACTATGAGGCTACGAGTACTGTGAATACAAGTCTGTAAGGACGTTTTTCTTTTTTTTGCTTTCAACTTTCTTTGAGACTTACAGCGTTTTCTAAAAACTTGCGATAGGGTACACCATCATTAACTATGCCACTGGTTAGCTAAATGTAGAAACCTTCTTTATATAAATAAAAAAAATAAAAATAAGAAAAAAAAATCTTTTTCTTAATATATTGCTTCAAAAAATAAAGACCATTAGTATTATGTTTTTCTAGTGAATTTATTGAATACTATATGTTCTTATTCAGGGTATCTCAATGTTTAATTCTTTTTTTTCACTGGAAAATATAAGAATATGCGTTTTTTAATGTTTTTTTTTAAGAAATGATTTTGAAGAAGGATTCCAATATCACACTCCTCTAGCATTTACTTTTAAAGATGACAAAAAAGAAAACCAATAAGCTTGTCAGAGAAAAAATTAAAAATTAAAAAGCGATGATCTTCTCTGAGACACTCCATAGTAAATTTGTTTTGGAAATATACAAAATAATTGTTATTTACCTAATGGAACTGTATACCTTCCATGATATACAAAAGTATACTTTATAAGAGAAACATTGGAACACGCATACCTTGTAAGGTATACTAAAATTAAAAAAAATATACTTCCTATGGTATATTTGATATACCCTAAAAAGTATATTTTTCAGTATACCTTGTGAAGTATACCAATAACGTATATTTTGAGTAAAAGTATATTTGTTCCAATAATGTTTAATTTAGAAAATATACATTTGTATACCTTTGTAAGTATACCGCATTTCCAGTAGGGTTTCTTAAATCAAATAATAAATAGTGTTCTTGTGCTTCATTTTTATTAATGTATATATTTTTTTAAATTGTATTTTAATTTGGTTCAGTAATTTGTTTACATCATATTAATGTTGATTATTACTTAAATTTTTATGTGTAATAGTTTAAAAAATTATTTTAAAATATTCCTTTTATATTCATATATATTTATTTTTATTGTTTTTTTTTTAATTTAATTTTTTCAATTTTTTTTTTTTTTTATAATGATTTAATAAATCTAAAAAATACAATTGACAGACAAATAGACTAGAATTATTTCTTGTTACGTTTTTTTTTAATATTTTATATATTTTTTTTTTATTTTATACCGCTATTGTCGGCAAACTCACATTGAAATTTGACTTAATTAATTTTTGTTATAAAAATGGCAAAAATAGTTGTTTACAAAAACCGTAAATTTAGAGTATACAATAATTGATAGCTCCCGAAAACGACTATTTTTCACCATTGCTAACTGCAAGTATAATAGAAATAGTTAATATTATACAATATTTTTATTAACAATATTCTCAGCAAAATTGATGAAAATTGTTTAAAATGTGTTCACATTTATGTTTTACGTTTAGAATTTAGTCAACTGATTAGTCATTATACCAAAGAAAATTGTTTTGTTTATTTTTTTTTTACAATTCTTCATGAGACGCGATATCTGGGCGATAAAATACAAAAAGTTTTTTTTTTCCTAAACAAAAACACGTAATTGCTTTTCGTCATTCGCTTATTTCATTCTCATTATTTTTACTTTTGGATATATTTTTTTAATTATTCAATATTATTCTTATTTATTATTATTATGTATTAACTAAAATAATTATTAACTATTATTATTTTATATTATTTTACATGCAATATCTTTTAAATTTCAATAAATTGATTATGGTTATTGATTAAATAAAAAAAAAAAAAAAAAAACGAATTCAAAACAAAACATAAAACAAAACAAAAGAAGTATTTTCTTTTATCATTTTTAGTGACGTAAAAAAAATCGATACACAATGACAATAAAAAAAAAAAAATTATATTAATAAATAAATACTATACTTAATTACTTATAGTTTGTGCGTATTTTTCATAAAAATAAGATTTGAATTGCAAGAAGTCAAAAGAACTAGTCTATATATTCGATTTTTGAGTATATTGCTTTTATGAATTAACAACAGCTACTATTATTGTTATTTATGACATACTATTATGTATTAAATTACATATTTACGAACTTTAAGAAAGTTTGAATAATTACATCGATTAAATAGACTACGTCGATTTTAAAATATAATTATTATTTCAGTAAAAAATGTGAGATTATTAAATAATAACTTTTAAATTTTATGAGCATTTAGATTCAAAGAAAATCTGTAAAATTGTATTTTATATAAGCAGTGACGATTTCGAAAACCTATTTTTTTAATTTGTTTTTTTAATAAAAGCCATTTTTATAGGTTCGAATTATTTTATGTTTTACTGTCGATTCGATACCGATAGTATCGAAAACGATACTTTTAAATGGTATATCTGTATCGGATGTATTGAAAAAATGTTTTTCAACACCGATTCTATCGAAATGGTAATTTTCAATACTTTCGTAGTATTAAAACAGTTTTTTCGATACATCTTAATTTTTGATACTTTAGTATCGAAATTACGATTTTCGATAATTTTATATCGAAACTTTATTTTCGATACTTCAGTGTGCATATATTTTTTTTATTTTAAATAAAAGTATCGACAAAAATATCAACAAAAGTATAGTCGATAGCATGTGAGATGTATTTATTAATAAGTATTGATTTTGGTATAGAAAAAAAAGTGTCGACTGCAACCCTACTAAAGACTCTAAAATTTTCATTTTACGAGAGAAAAAAGAAATCATTTTAGAGATAAAAATGTTGAATATTCCGAAAATCGATTAAGATTATGGTTAATAATTTATGTAAATCAAAAGTTTATCAGCCAATCAGCTAAGTTACTTAAAAATTTAACGAGATTATTATAAATATTTGGTAGGTATATAAATCAGGACGATGATTTTCTTATTTTATTTGTGTGCTTTCTCATATTAATATTGTACAAATTTGTTCTATAGTACTCTGAGTTACTTATATTCACATTGTTGCTTTTGGCTGTTGTATAATAAATAGGTAAAAAATGTTTTTGTTTATTCTTTTTGTGGAAGGTTAAGTAATTCGTACAATGGACTAAAATATTTTCGATTGATGAATTATAGTAAATCTGATAAAACTGATACTAAATGAATGTAATTATTATTATTCCAATATCAATTTTTAATTAATGAATATTTAAAACATTTTATGATTAATTTCTTATGATTTTTTACATTAATAATAACTGCATAAGTCATAATGTTATATGAAATTAAAATATACGTAAATTTATTTCTAAAAACAAACAACATAATAGTGTGAAAACTTAATTATTAAATAATATGTTAATATATAAATTAGATGTTGAAATTTTACAATTAATTTTAATTTAAATTTCGGATTGAAGATTTTCATTTTTTTTTTTTTTTTAGTTTCATTTAATATAAATGGTAAGCATTCACGTAAATCGAAAATTTCAATCTTAAACAAGTATCTAAATATATATATATATTTATTTAATTTCATTTAATGTCAATTATCTACAAAGAAATATAATAAATAGGTCCGATTATTTTCAAATTTGTGTTTATAGATAAATATAAACTATAGCGCTGCACTTAATTTTTAATATTTCTTAATGTATTTTTATGTAAATCATTATAATTTCAATACAAAACTCTAACTCATAAAACTAAAACTGATTCTACTTAAATTAATTTGTGTATAGACGATATGTTGTCAAGCATTCAGTCACAATAATGGATACAATGCATACAGTAAAATCTGTTAATCTCACACAATTATCTTAAAAGTCTTAATTTTTTGCTATATTAACAGGTTACACTGTATGTATTGTACAAGAATAGTATTTCGAAAAGAAAAAATAATTGATTTATTTTAAAATGAGGTTCTTCTAGTTTCTTTAGTAAACAACTATATTTCGAGAAGTTCAAAAATAATGTCAGTTTATCCCTTATTTTGTCTTATTATGTTAGTAATGAAATAAAAAAAAAATTACGGATTACATAATTTCATATATTATTCCAAAAAAAAAAAAACATATATATAATATATATACAAAAATATAATTGTCATCATAATTTTGGTTTGAATTATTAAGTTTAATTAAACGTTTGTGACAAATATGACGGCGGATGAATGAGAATAAATATTATTTTATACTAAATAAGTTGAAAGTTCAGTGCCGAATTGTTATAGACTATGAGGTCTTTTGGTTTTTACGAAACATATGGTTTTAATTGAATATGAAATACATTTAAAGACATTATTTGTTATGATGTGTGTGTTCTATACATTTTTTTCTTCTATATCTTCTATATAGATTGTATAAAGTATAAGCTTCATAATAACAGTTTGTTTATATTTTTTTTTCTTTGCGCAGATGACAGTTTGTTAATGATTTCATTTTTATCAATATTTAATAAGAGTAAATTATACTCAATATTAATTATTATTAGGATATTATGCAAATTATGTTCTGAAGCATTTCGCAAATGACATTTAATTAACACAAGTAACTTGTGAACATTGAAGTATTAAAGTCGTATTGAAAACACTAAATAAGTGAGAATATACTATGCAATTCCATATTATATTAGCAACTAATATTAGATAGTTTTGATCTTTACTCACACTTAAGAATTATATGACAATGGGTTGCACAATTTATTGCTTATTATTATGATAACATAAACTAATTTGATATAATGTTTTTATACATAGACAGAAATGGGCATATACCATACATATAAAGTACAAGACATTGAAATATTATACTTTAATTACATATTTTGGGTACTTTTATATACAAATGGTACCTGTAAGTATCAAAATATATACTTAAAATAGAATATTTCAATTGTGAGTAATTAAAAACTTTCATTTCTGCATCAACATTCATTAAAAATATTGCATTTATAAATTTTTACATTACGATATAAATAAATATCAAACATGGAAGCTAGTAATTCGGCACTGTGAAAGAGTGCATTACGGTGAACCGAAAGAATATCGAAACAGAGATTTTTTATTTAATTTCTTATGTAGTCAAATATATGGCTACATGCCTAACGGTAATAATAATTACTATAGAAAGTCTACTTGTATTCAGTTTGAATATAAAGTCGTTCAAGCTAATGGTAACCCTACTGGAAATACAAAGTACTTTCCAAGGTATACAAAAGTATACTTTCTAAAGTAAACATTAGAACAAGTGTAAAAATTCCAAAGTATACTTTTATTCAAAATGGAATTATATATTAATATACCTCAAAAATTATACTGAAAAGTATACTTTGTATGGCATATCATAAATATATAATGGAAAGTATTTTTTATGAGTATACCTTAAAAGGTATGTGTATCTCAATGTTTCCCTTATAAAGTATACTTTTGTATACCTTGGAAGGTAAATTGTTCCACTAGGGAAGAGTTAAGGTGACTTTCTACAGCAATGTTTCACGCATCCTGGTATTTAAGATTGAACACATGTAAGAAAATTAAATAGAGAACACTTCTTATTTGCTATAGTTTCGCTCCACAGTAGTGTGCATAGAATCTCAAAATCTGATCCAAGTACAATAACAGCCAACAACCTAACAACACGCAAAAAAAAAATTAAGAAATATATAAGATATAACTATATAAATGTAGAAAATTAAAAACACTGCAAAAGAAAAAACGAAAAAATCAATATCACTTAATATTAAATAATTTATACTTTAAATTTTTTTTTTGTGCTTTACGTTTCTTATTTGTGCGCTTAATAATATAAATGGCTCTTTCTAATTACTGGTATGCATATCACAGTTGAGCTGGATATATGATAATTTATTCATTGCTGCTGTATAAATATCTTCTTCTTTTTTTTTTAATAAACTATTTATGAATTTCAATATATTAAGTTATTTTTAACGTTTAATTCACATTTCTTAAGATTTATTATTCATCTTAAGTATATTTTTTTTTTTTTATATATAATTATTAAATGTATTTTAAACAGTATAAGCTATAAAATTTACGAAAAAAATTTGTAATTTTTTGGTAATATAATAAATGTATATATATGTGCTTTTATTTTTTGTTTTACTTTTTTTATTATTGTTTTCATTATATAATTTATCGAAGAAAAGGAAAAAAAAACCAACAAACAAACAATAATAATAAACAAAACGGATTTCTACTACACTTTAAATTTAGACAATGCGAAAAACGATTTTACAATCGCTTTTATATAAATTGTTAATCTATATTAATTATCTTAATTATAATGTACATATTTTTTTTTTCTTTTATATTCAGTTCAAATGCTTCAACCTTAAATTGTTTTTTTTTTTGTTTTTCAGTATCAACTTTTTCAAATTAACTGACAATTAATTATTTATTATTTATTTATTATATTTTATTAATTATTAATTTGCCTCACTAAAACAGATATACCATCGATACATTTAATATTTAATTCAATGATGAGATAGAGCCAGAATTAGCCGTAATCCATTTAATAAATATTTTCAGAAAATAGAAATTAATTAAGGATTCTGGTTACATCTAAAATATAGAATTGTAGAGAATGCGTCGTGTGATATTTAAAAAATAAAATGTACTGTATTGTACCATAGTTTATATCGTTTAATATATTTAATATTAAAGTCGTTAAATACTTATATATTGATTTGATTTTGATAAATGAATGATTTATAGATTTTTTTTTTATATATATATATATATTATTATTATTATTATTTTTTTTTTTTTGTAGTAGTAGTAGTTTTTTATACTATTTCTATGCTCATAAATTGTTCCTTTCGCTTATAAAAATAAAAGTTTAGAAAAAAGATCATTTTTAAATATGTTTTTTATTTTTGTATATATATAATAAAAAAGAAAACAAAAAAAAAACCAAACAAAAAATAAGATGAAAATTTTTGGTAATAAATTTTATTATATGATTATGTTATTATATATCTCTTTACCGCGCAAATTATGGACCCAATGTTTTAATTTTTTTTTTTATTTTCACAAATATTTTATAATTAAATATCTCATGAATTTTTTTCAAATATATATTTTTTTTATTTTTGCTTTTCGTTTTTTCTTTTTTTTTAATATAATATCAATTCTTTTTTATTTGTTTCGCATTGCCCATATTGTTTCAGGTTTCTTTAAAGAAGTTTTTTTATTGATTTTTTGTTTATTTTATTATGGTAAAAAAAAAAATAAGATAAAAAATCTTCAGAACATCTTTTAGATTTAGTATGTAGTTATATTGATTTTGTTCTTTTACGATTTTATTAATAAATATAAAATATGTGAATTAATTTTGTACGATTCTATTAAAATATGTTAAGTGATAAAAGAAAATTGGTAGGAATAATTAACATAAAATGATTTAATAGAATATGAATTTACGAGAATATTGAATTATAATTCATCACTGTTATTTGATATTAATTTAAAATTAATATAAGTTTGCATAAGTTTCTAAAAATTACTAACAAAAAAAAAAAAAAATTATAATGATAAGCACGAAACTATAGGGTTGTGTCGTAAAGCTAACTAACCCACATTCGATTTAGAGTACAAAAATCTTAACTCACATTATAAGAATTAGTGTGAATTCATAGCAACTAAAAACGACCGTAACGTGACGGCCGTTTTGAGAGCTTGCATGCAAGCTTTCTTAAATGACAAATTGGAGGAGCGAATTTTACATATATGGAATAAAACTCTCAAGTTAAGCTCTTAAAACGGCCGTCATGTTACTTACGGTCGTTTTTAGTTGCTATGAATTCACACTTACAATTTCCAACTTTTCCCTTTAAATGAAAAAAGTAAAAAAAAAAAAGTTATGAATTTTTAAACTCAAAATCGAATGTGAACTTCATGTATTACTGCATAACTAAAAAATAAAAATAAAAATCAAGTAAAAAAATTTAATAAGAATGAAATTGGGCTTATAATGTGATGCATGAAGTTAAATTCGAAAGAACAATCAAATCAACAGCGCAACAGCGGCGCCGAATTTTAGAGGAAATAAAAAAGCTTATAGCTTTGGTAGAAACAGAAAAAAAAAAGCTTTAATAAGAGTGTTTTTTAGTAGTGCAAAGCCTAATAAGAGATATTTTTTAAAATAATATTAATAGGAGCGATTTTCAAATATGAAAATTTTATAAGACTGATTTTTTTGGATTTTGAAATAAGAGTCATTTTCTCGTGGAGCCATCGTCTTATACAACTTGGAATTACTATAGCTGTAGACGGTACTGTTCGACAGAATATAAAGTGTTAGAAATAAATTTTTCCTTTAAAATAAATAAATTTATATGATTTTAAATTACTTAAATTCTTTGATATGAAAGCAAATAATAAATGGTAATAATATTATAGTACAAATTGTTATATAGGTAATAGTAATTATTTCATATAGAATTTAAAAGCTATGTAAGTGAAACATTTAACGAATGTTATTCGATTCTTACTAAATATGCTAGGTATATTTATAACTAATGTTAGCAACAGACGAGAAAGATATTCTAGATTAACGAACATCGATTAATGCTAGCGCCAGATCGAACAAGTAATTCTAGATTAACGATAGTGGATTATGCTAATTAAATTTCTTAAACAATTTTTTTTTTTTTTAAATAAGTTAAATTTGCGTTCATTAATATCATTTGACGAACAAAAACAAGAACTGTGTTCTTGAACTTAGCTTAAATATACACTTTCGTTAATCTAGAATAACTCAATCGTCAGTTGCTAGCTTAAAAAGATTTTTAAAACTTAATGGATTAGACTTTTCTTATTTTTCGTTTCCATTTAGCTTTTATATGAAAACGATCATCAATTTATCACTTATTACAGTTTGGTATTATTTGAAAGGGTGTCAAAAATATAAACACATATTTTCTTTTTCTTTTTTTTTGGCTGTATTGCTTAGAGTTTAGAATATAAATTTTTCAAGGTTTTGGAAATTTTAAAATTTCATATCATCGGATCCTTTAAACCGATTTTAAAGTTTTTGTGCGTTTTGAAAAGATAACGTGTCTGCTTATATTTTGGATACCATTTTAAGCGAATACCAAATACTCTTGATATCGTTAAGAATCGATGTGAATTATGAAGAAAGAAAAAAAAAAAAATTAAAACAAACAGAAATGATGATGCAAAGATAAATTGAAATATTTTTGGTAGCTAAACAATTCAATTAATTTCTGGTTATTTCATTCACTTGCATTATGATTGTGTAGGCCTTTACAGCCTTATAATTATATGTCCACTTGTAGTGTAATATACTTTATTATGTTTTTAATGTTAAGCAAAATGTGTAATATCTAATGTATATTTTTTTATTTCCGGTATTAAATTAATTCAATTAACTTAATTAGAGTTTTTTTTTATATATATATTTACTATATGTTCTATATATGAAAACTATTTAATTAGTTCAGCTCAGTTAAATGATTAAATATTTTTATAAATTTTATATTACTGGGATTTTTTTGTTTTTTTCAAATTTCAAAATTGTTTTTTATTTATTTAATGAGACTATCATTTTATCTATGCGAGACAGAATTTAATAAAATTTAAAAAAAAAATAATATATATTTAGATTTCTTGATTCAGTTAATACCGATGATATACAATACGCGCGTGTATATTTTAATCAAAAAATTGTAATATTTATTATCGCTTATATACTTAATTTATTTTACGGAACATCAATTATATAGATTGTGAACAATTTAACTATATGTATTTCGATTTCAATTTATCAATTTTTCTTTTCTTTTTTAAATTTATTTTAATTTAAATTTTAGGTAAAAACAATCAATTAGTTTTCAATATTAATTGTCGGATTATCTAATAAAAAAAAGTCTAATATCAAATTGAATGAAGGAGGACAGACCGAATGTACACTGATTGATTTCAGTTTTTTTCTTCTTCTGCTTTATGTTTTATTATAATTAAGTGCAAAGATAATAACCAATTCAATATATTTTGTTAGGATTTACCAAATAGTTTTTTAATATTGGCTTTGTGGTAGCAATTATCAAGCCGTATAAATAATATATGTATCACGTAAACTATAGATATATTTCCGATTTTCTGTTTTTCAATAGAATTTATTCAGTTATTAAATATTTTCACAGTTTTGAAAAACCGCAGCAGTTTACCTATTAAATAACTAATAATATATAATATTAAATTTTCTTATATATGAACAAAATTCATGGTGCCTTAATGAGTTCTTTATTTTTTTTTTTTTTTTTTTTACTTAATTCAATATTTTATTAATTCACATGTTTATTATCTTTCTTTTTAAAATATTGTGTACACTGTACGAGTGTACACCGTATATAATTATATAAAATAGGAGTTGTCAAATGTACAAATTGCTTGTAGGTGTGTTAATTGTTTAGATTGTTTATAGAAACTATTGTTATTTATTTTCATATATATATTTTTTTCTTTCATGAACACATTTCTTCTATATTTCAAGTAGAACACAATAGAAGTGCATCAAATAATAATTTAAAAAAAAAAAAAAATAGACAAATTTGCTGAAAAAATAATAATAAAATAATCTAAAATCATATAAACATTTTGTACATTTGGTAAATTAATATATAAAAATTAATATCACTTTCAGAACCTGAATAATATTTTCAACTTCAAATGTATTAAATGCGATGTGCGACACCCGAAAAAAAAGCATGGGCTTTAAAATTAAAATTATGTAAATTTCGTTGAAATAATTTAAAAATTAAATACAATATATTATTTTCGTTTAAATATATAGAGATAAACTTTTAACGAACTAATTATAAAATATTAGTGAAATTATAATTAACATCATCAATATATTATTATTTGAAATTATATGAAGAAATATTATTTTATTTTCATATGAATTCAGTTATTTAGTTAATTGATTTTTAATAATAATAAAATTAATTTCAATTTGGGATGGTCAAAATACATTGAAAGTCAATAAATAAATTTTCAAATGCATTTAATTTTTTTTTTATTGAGATAATTAACTTAATTTTTGTTCTTAAACCTGCTAATAAAAAAAAATCTAGGAGTGTATTTCACGTTTAAGTGTTTCGCTGCTGGAAACTTTCATCTTTTCATTATTTTATGTATTTCGATTTATGGCCGATTCTCAATTTATAACATTATGATTCAATTCATTAATAGAGTTAGCCTCCTTCAGAAATAATATATGGCTAAACTTATTATTTAATTTATGATTATCATATGCATTGACTATAATAATGCGTTTATACACGACTGATGATGAATAAATTGAAATTAGTTTCAGTTTTAGTAATGGATTTTGCCAAAAAAAAAAATTATTAACTCAGAACCGACCTATATTTACTAATATGTACTTTAAAATAAAGATTTAGAAGAGACTTGAAATTTGTATTAAACTTTTAAACTTTGCAATATTTTCTGATTAATGTTACTTAGTTTTATTTTCCAATAATTTTAACTTAAAGCGTGCTGAGAATATAATTAAAATAAAATCAGTGTTTTTTCTTTTTTTATTTAAATGTAGAATGCTTTGATGTAATCTCAGTATCGGTATAAATTTACCTAATAATACTTAAATGTACTTTGAATAGGTATTTTAAAATGATTTTTTTTTGTACTTTCACCATCCCTGATGATTACAAGAAAAATAATTTATGCGAAAAATTTTGGTCCATCCTAATTGAAATTAAATTAAATTTTGAAATTTTTAGATACATTTGCTACTGAAGGAATCAATTCTTTTTCAAATAATTGTTAGCCATTAGATAGATTATTTATATAATTATGTTCTACAAAAAAAAAAAAAAATCGAAATAGTATTTGAAATAGCGAGCTTAAATAAATATTATGCATAAAAGGCCAGGAACTCTGGCACTTTAATTGAAAATAACATTAAATACAGATGAAGTTAATATATTTTATAAATTTACTTGATAATGCTTGTTATGACTTTAAGGTTTTCTTTTCTTTTCTTTCCTTTTTGTTTATTTATTTATAAATTTCGTATCTTTATACAATTAGAAAATCAAAAAAAAATCAAAAAAAAAATCGGTTTATACAATCTCCTTCATTTCTCTCATATTAATTATCTGTCATTGGATTAAGACTCATCAAACTATTATTAAACTAGATTTACTCGATATTATGTTATATAATGTTATACGATCGACGAAATTTTATTTTAAATTTTTATTAATTTTTAACAAATATTGCTTACAAAATCAATTATTATTAGTTTTATTTATTTCATTTACATCTTATTTACTTATGGGTGCTAGTTTTTTTTTTAATTATTATTATTATTAAATCTTATCTGTTATTATTTAAAAACCTAAAAACGTCTCTAATTGAACTGATATTCTCATATTCTCATATAAATATATTGCGCACACATAATTTATTTTCTTTTATGTTTCAAAAAGAATTTAGCTGTAAAATCAGTAATATTATTTTAAGTTAAATTAGTTATCAATTTTTTTTTTTTTCAGTCCCATTAGAGAGGATTTCCTGTTTATAAGATTTTTTCTTTTTTCTTTTTCTGTTTTATATACAATAATTTTTTCTTGGTTTTTTTTTATTCTCTTTTTGAAATTATTTGGTAGCAAAAATCTTATCTATCTTTATATATAATAAATATATTGATAATTTATATACTTTTTATTATTATTATTATTTATTATTTTTTAACATCGAGGTTATTTATTATTTTAATGAAATATATATTTTATTTATATATTTATATTTATGCATATTGTGTTTCATGTCATCTTGCATCGGTATTAAATTTATTTAATTATATTTATTAAATTATTATTATTATTATTATTATTATTATAATTATTATTATTATTATTATTATTATTATTATTATAAATTTTATAACTATTAGTATTATTATACATATATTAATTATTTTCATTGTTATTAATAGTGTGAGAAGGTAGAATATAGAAGGTAGAAATAATATGTATTTTTTTAATTATTTTTTGTTCTTAATATATGATACATATTTCAAAAGTCCTATTTATCAATTTTTTTTATTTATTATTAATAATCGATGTAAATATAAATAAATAATAGGGCAATACCACAATAATGTGTAATGTCTTTTACCAAAGACTATATTTTTGGATAGTTAATAGCTTTGGAATAAAAAGTGCTGCACAACTTTCTAACCACGATTTGTAAAGTTTTTTTTCACAGCATTTTAACGATGGATCAACTAGATCTATTATACTATAGAGTTATTAACTATCCAAAAATGGTCTTTGGCTCATAACATTACGCACATTTTCATGGAATTGCCTAATAGATCAAATAGGACATTGCAATGAAACCTTTTCAGAAATTATATCCTTATATGAACTATTGACTAGAGTCATAGTAGAAAAAAAATTGTTAGCAAGTATAACAGTGTTTGATTAAACTTTTGCATGATTACGGTATAGAGTATATAGTTATCAAAAAATATTTAACTGAGAAATAGATCGCCACTACTAAGACGATGCATAATTACGTACAAGTTGCCTTCTTCTTTAATGCTAATACCGTCAATTCTTGTTCACATTTTGGGCTGTTTTACATGTAAAATACCCACAAGGATTCAAAAATAATCCAAAAAAAAAAAAAATGAAAATGACAGCAAATTAGTCTTGTTCCGAGTGAATTATGCATCGTATGTAAGTAATAGGTCTATAATCATTGGGTGAATCGGTGGGATTGTAAATGTATATGTATTTATTAATAAATTAAAAATATATATTAATCTAGAAAAATCAATGGTAATGTTGTCGTTTTAACTTTAATTATGACAAAAAGTGAAATGAGGCCAGATGATGAAGTGGTTTATTGTATATCAGATCCGGGTAAAAAAAAATGGATCTACATAAAACAAAAAAAACAACTATGCACTTTACTATATACGCTATGAAACACGATGAAAAACCCATCGTGAATTTGAAATTTATTGGGAAAATTACTATGCATAGGCTACGCGGATATCATATTGTTTTGGCAAATGTTTCTTATAGTTATTTGGAATTCACGATATTCATAGTGAAATGCATAGTAATTGCATAATAAATTCATAGTAGTGAACATAATATTAAATAGTTATAAGTTATAACCATGAGTATCAATGAATGGCCAATTTCACAATTCCTCCTTTACAAAATATAGTATAATATGAAGTAGTTAGAGTACAAATGAATAATAGTAAATATATATTTTTGGTTTTCATGTCTACGGTTCTCTTGTTCAAAAATTTCCATGAAAATGCGGTGTCTTTCATATTGATATATTATATACAAGTTTAGATCTTGACTATAGTTACTTTATTTGTTTTCTGAAAAGTACGACGCAATACAATATAATTCATTAACACATTAATTGAGGCAAGTAAGGCATATATTAACTAAATATCGATTGTAAATAAAATTATCAAGAAATACCATTAAATAATTATTGAATGTATAAAATAGTAGTAGAGAACATTGAATGTATTTTGTATTGCATTGAATATTAAATATTCGGTTGAATATTTAACATTTCGTCATTAAATTATACACTAATACCGAATAATTATTTTATTTTTGAAAAATTAAAAGTAAAACAATAAGAGAAAAATGAGGTTTGTACGACTTGTACCTGACGATCATACAAACCATACACATATTTTACATAAAATTTAACATTGAATGAAAAGGTAATAAATTTATATTCGGTATTTCGGTATATATATATAATGCATGAGCAGGGTTTGATATTTGGTGATTAATTCGAATTCGGATTTTCAAAAATTGGAATATACGGTATTCGGTTATCCAAAAAATAACATTTATTTCTTGGATATCTAATAAATAGTAATTACAAAAAAAAAAATATTTTTTTATAGTTCTTTAAGTGTATTACAGTTATTATTATATTAATATTTTTATTATTATTAATTTTTTTCTGCACATGAGAATTTTTGATAGATCAGTTTTCGTTTTTTTTTTTTTTTTTTTTTTTACCCCTAATCCATCAATATTTAAGATTTTTGCTACACTCTCATAAATAAATAGCTATAATATTTTATAATGGACTACCTATTGCATATTTATCATTTTTAAATTTTCAAATTTTAAATTTTCAACAATCACCTTAAATTTTTACAATTAATTCTTTTTTTTTTATATAGATTTTTTTTTAATTATTTGTATTAATTTTAAATTGATTTAAAAAATTTCGACATTAATGTAATTAACAACAAATTGATTTTGTGTAAAAACCAATAACAATGACTTCTCTCCTATGGCTACGAGACAATAATATGGGGAGCCGATAACAGTACCGTAACTGTTGCAATTATTGTAAACAATGTGAAAATAATAAGGCACAGTCTATCAACGACCATTGCTGCAAATTTCCAATCGCGTGCTACATCGTGATCTTCATCCTCTTTACGTAGCTGTGAAATAATAAATTAATTATATTAATGTTTCTAGTAATATTTAATTATAACTATGTAATATGTATATATAATTATTATCAAAATAAAATATAGTAGGAAATAAGAGAATACTCATTTTAATTGTATTTAATACCCTAATAACCATCGATATCGCAAAATTTCCAATAACAGACATCTATATCGCTTCGATGTCTCTACGATATGAGAGACTGATATCGGGATATCTTATCGAAATTCCTTGGCATATATGATAGCAATTTCGATAAGATGTGGGATATCTTCTTCTTCTTCTTCTGCTTGGCTCTACAACCCATTGTGGGTTTTCGCCTCTATTAGCATTCGCCTCTATTCATCCCGGTTTTAAACTAACGACCTCCAGCCTCTCACTCTAAGATTCTTTAGATCGTCTTCTACTTTATCACTCCAAGATGTGGAATATTAGGATATCATATCGAAGTTTATGTATATTCGATATCGTTTTCAATATGACTTTCGATGTAAGAAAATGATGTCGAAATTGATATAACAAGAATATGATATCAGCTCCAACATCGAATATAGAGATCGCTGTGAGTCGATAATTCGAGATTAAAATTAAAAGTATAATTAATTATTGCTTGTCAAAATCACATTGAATAATTTCAAAGAATGAAATGATTTACTAATAAAAATAAAACAAATTAAGAAGCAAAAATGAAGTAAAATATAAGCATATAAATACTATTTTGGGCCCATATGTTGTAAAGAACCAGATAACAGAGTGCATAGCAAAACAAACAGACAATCGATTACGAAAGTTAAGTTGCATAACATGGTGATTGCTGAACAGAGATACAGAAAATTTGATATCGAGATTTGATATCCAACTCGATATCTAAATTTGTATCGAATTCGATGCCTATTCGATAAGTACTTGAGAAGCCAGGGGTAAAGAATATATAATATATATTAGGGTGGTCCAAAATTTTTTGAAACCGTTTCGAAACCCTTTTGAAACCGTTTCGAAACCGTTTCTGAAACCGTTTCTGAAACCGTTTCTGAAACCGTTTCGAAACCGTTTCGAAACCGTTTCTGAAACTGTTTTGAAACCGTTTCTGAAACCGTTTCGAAACCGTTTTGAAACCCGTTTGAAAAATAATTTAATTTAATTTAATTTTTTTTCAAAAGGGTTTCAAAACGGTTTAAAACGGTTTCAGAAACGGTTTCAAATAATTTTGGACCACCCTAATATGTACCAACTGATGTAATTATCATTGGCTCACGCGTATATACGTCTATATACTTTAGATTTTTCGCAAATCGCACAATTTTTTACATAATTCTTAATATCTTGAGTCATGTTTGTCCAATTATAATATTTCCTAATATTATTTTTCATTCGTTCAATTCCATTATGACCTCCTAAAATGTGTGTATGATACGAATATAAAATACTTTGTATGTCTTCTATACTTGTTAATTGCATTACTTTATTCAAATAAAATGTTATATCTATGTATGAATTTATAAATAGTTTTTTAAATACTAATTTAAATTCAAAATAACTTTGCTTATCGTTAAAATCTATATTCAGAGCAATTTTTGAAAAACTATTTGTTTCACACATACACTGGTACCTAGGACAAGGCACTTCAGAGAATTGGCTGAATATAATCTATATATAATCTATTCAAAAAAAAAGTTTTTATTATTTGCTTTAAGAAGGTTGGGTTGAACTGATCGAATAAATCTTCCTTCATACGAAAATCGCCTATTACTACTAAATATGGTAACGTTGGGTAATAGGAGAACAATCACGCGAATTCTATTTATTTTCAATATTCTTAAAGGAGGTGTCAAATCGCCTAATATAACTGAAATGCTAGAGTTTGACTCCCATTCCAGAAATACTCGTAATGACAATGTATTTTATCTTCAACACCATCGTACTAATTATGGAATGTTGGAACCAATTAATATTATGTGTAAAGTGTATAATGTAATTTCTTTTCTAATCAATTTAAATATGTCTTCTCAAGTTGCCAAATGCACATTAATATTTTTTTTTAAATTAAATCCAAATTAAAAAATTAAATTAAATTAAAGAATGTATATATATGTAAATAAATGTAAATATTGAAATGGTAGCCTTTGGCATTAGCTGCTGGCGAAATAAATAAATAAATAAATAATGAAAAGGTTCACCCGGTTAAGATCTCTCAAGTTTATATATATAGGGACCGAGGGTACCTGGTTACAAGCGTTACCACTCACCCTACGGACATTGAAGTTAAAGGCCAGTAC
>JAABKK020011469.1:11596-22577 GCA_011634745.2 Catotricha subobsoleta
TGTAAAAATGATTATAGATATAATAATTGTTTGTACACCTACTTGATAAATTGGAATGGGTTTTGTTAAAGTAGCGAATGGTTTGTTATGCGCTAATATTTTTATCTGATAACTCTTACACCGTTTTTATTGTCTGTTAAGCTTTATTAATAAGATTATTTGTTGCATTAAATCTGAATATTCAAATATTCTAAATGTTCTGAATACTTGTAAATGTTCAGGATATTTGTGAAATTTTTAATATTTGAATACAGAACTATTTGCAAGCTATATATGCAGTACAAAATATTTTATATCTGAGAAGGTTTTTTATAACCCTTCATAAAAAATTTCCTGCCCTTTACGTAGTTCAAATTTAGGTGCTATGTTAACCCAAATCCATTATACCTACAAATATTTAATATTCATCTAGTGTTCCAAAATTTCAATGTAGATATATTTTTTTTTCTTTTCATAAAATTTGAGTTTGAAATGTTTCTTCTTATTGTTATTATTATTATTACTTTTGAAATGGGTGTAATTTCGGATATGGCTTATCTTATATTGTTATTACACAACAATCCATCAATGTATTTTCGACTTTCAAGTCTAACACAGATTTCCATCAATCAAAGAAAACATAATATTTATGAAAACCATAATCTGTTTGCTTTACAACACGCAAAAAAACTAAGTTACATCATATATATATTGCAACGTTTTCTGTTCGATTTGTGAATATATATTGTATTAAATGCAAAATATGAATTTTTCAAATATTTAAACATAAATTATTTAATAATATTTGGCAACCCAACCCATCTTATGTGATTATTTTTAACAAAAGAAAAAAATTTCATTAAAATTTGGTTCCAAAACAAGGAAGTACAATAATAGTCATATGTATATAATATATAGGACATAGGTATAATAAAATACGCGAATTTTATATGTTTCCACAAATAAGTTTTCCAGAAAGTTTATCAATATCTTTATATACGTATTGGTCTCCTTGCTTATTTTCATATACAATTTGTGATAACGAAGGAATCAAATCTTTTTAAATCTGGGTTTAGAGAAAATGAGTTTGAACGGGTTGAAAGAAAATAAAAATGAATTGAAAATCACATGAAATTTTTGTAAAGAATTTTTTCAGAAGCAGTTCTTGGGGTTTCGATTCTCTGGTGATAACAAACCATAGAATGATTGGTTTGAACAGCCGGAAAAAATTAAGTGTCTTTAAAACATATAAAATATAAGATTATAGAAGATTTTGTATCCTAGATTTGTACCATAAATGTTTTCGATTGTCATGATGTCAGAAAACACGACATCAGTAAGACAATTTGTTTTTTGTTTTGCTTTTTTTTTTAAATTGAAAATGTTATCCAATTGTTACAGATGGTTGTTTATTTATTTTGGAATGTGTAGGTTTATAGTCTTTTGTATTTTCAATATTTTTGATTTATATTTTCAGAATTACAGTTGGTAAAAGAACGAGAAGCTTGTGTAAGCACAAAGAAGAAAAGTTTTTATTAGTATTCAGATATTTGTTTAAGGTTTCTCTTAGAAACATTTCGTATTGCGAACATAACAATTTATTGGTAAATACTTTGCCTACCCTAGATGTTCTATACAAAGCTAAATATATTATATATATAAATATACATTACATATGTATATTATATATATTTTATGGATGGCATGGCAAAATTGTCTAAATTTCAATAAGACAGCATAGAAAATATTTTTTCAATTGAAATATGGTTAAATGTAATTTCCTTAAGTGTTTCATATTAGTGTAAACTTTACACATATCATATTTTACGACTATTAATGGGTTGAAGAATATAAATGTTGAGGTTTAAAATTTATGATTTAAATTTTATGTGCAATTCGTTTTATATTAAATGTCGGTAATTTAATGTGTTTAAGCAAAAATTATTTGCAAATCATAAATACATTAAAATATTTTCGAATGTAGAAAATAGAATAATACATGATTATTTAATATTAACGTTCCTGTATAAATTAAAAAAGGTTATGTAAAGAGACCATCCACCATTTCAAATTAATTGTTTTACTTTTTGTGTTAAACACTGGTACACTGAATATTCATATTTGTTTTTGATGGTTTTGAAGTGGAATTTATATTTTTTTTTTCTTTTTGGCAAATTCCTTGAGTATTCTTATTAATGAATATTTCTTTTCTGCACAACACATAATAATGATGATGAGCTTTTATTAGTTGGGTAAGTTCATTAATATAAACCCAAAATGGTTTTATCTATCTGAGGATTTAGCTTTTAACAAACCATTTATTATCAAATAATATGAACTCCATTTTATTTCAACAAAAAATATATATCAAAACATAGATAATGGATTTAGTATAAGCACAAAAGTACAACGTTAAATGTCTATAGTAAGATTTATAATGGAAAGCCTATAATGAATGACTTATACGATGTCAAATTCAAATCGTTTTGCTGACAAAGGAATATATATAAATATATATATAGTGATATTCTTAATTATACTGAAATAAATATGAAAGGAATAAAACCAGTGTCTTATACATTTTAATTAAGTTTCGAAATAATTTCTTCCATAATTGATAACGTATACATAAAGTAATAAACTTTTGCCAGTTTATGCTTAATTAATATCAAAATCTTTAATTATGGAATATGTTTTAAACTAAGGCTACCTCTGTTCTATACACTTTTCAAATTACTCTTGATACTCTGAAAATAAAAAAGGAAAATCATGAAATATTACATAACCATCTTACATAAAATTCTATCAGGAACAGGTAAAAAGGACCGCACTTTATCTTTGACGATAATCTATGGTTTCAAGTGATTAATTTAATACTATTCCTAACGTATCGTTTTTAGTACCTACCCTAATAAATTTGTCAAACATTTGGAATTCCAAAAAGTTACTTCTTCGATTCCTTTTTTTTTTCTTCTTTTGCCGTTGACCGTAAAATAAATTGGTAACTTATCAAGGAAAACAATTTTTCTGTTTTTATTTGAATTTTTTTTATCCAATATTCGAATATTGATGGAAAAGTAGAGGTACATATATTTTGATTTCATATTTAATATATATGATGTTAAAATCTTCTTGATGCTACGTATAGAAGATTTGTGCTTTGTGAGAAGCTATACTTTAACCTTTTCATTTTGTGATATGTCCCAAAGAGGATAATTTTATTATTGCATTTTTTGAAAAAAGGTTTCATTTTCTAGCAGCAGTTTTTCTTTCTTTATTTTTTCTGTTATTAAGTTATTTTTTTATTAATAAATCCATTGGGTATGATCGATTTTGGTTATACATACATTACATAATATTTATAAGAGTATATAGTTTAGTTTAATACTTACATTATCAAATTTCATGTATATATTTGAAAATGTTATTCACAGAAAATATAATATTTGACTTGGCTTTTTTTCAAAACCGAAAAATGTGTATTTGTAGGGATTTTTTTTTCAATAAAACTTTATCTAAAATCTTTCTATTTACTAAAAAGATATTTGATATGTAGGCTTTTATATTTATTTATATATATATATATATAGGCTTTCTGACTTATATTTCAATTCTCATCTTCCACCTTGTTCCCATTCTCTCAAAATTAAAACATACAAAATATTGCTTTGGTAACAGTATTTTTAATAGATTTAATAGTCAGCTATATAACGAACTAATTTTAACTAAATGTAACTTATCTTATTTACGATCATGTTCCCTAACTGTCAGACAAAATGTATAGAATTGGTTCAAAAAGAGTGAAGAACAAAAACGAAAAAAAAAAAACTAAACTAAAAAAAAAAAAAAAATTAAGATACCATAACATATGTTAATTTGTGGCTTACTGCCAATATGGTAGTAGTCATCTTAGTTCTTATCCCCTTTTAGTAACAATTTTGATGATATTTTATTTTCATTTATATATTTTTACTGACAACTAAACGTATGCAAGTTTTGCATTATCTATATATACCCTCGCGTATTATTTTGACTTAATAAATCTATAATAGGATTGCGTGTTTCTTTGCATTACTATCACGATTACCGATTTATATTTAGAAATAAAATAATTTAAGCAAATAAATAAAATAAAATATTGTTCATAGTATTTTACAAAATTTGTAGATTTAATGTGTGCCTATAAATAATTGTACTTGTTGTACATAAAAGAAGAATGAAGTCTATGTTTTAAAAATGCAATGATGCGTACAGCGTAAGTACAGCAGAAAGTATAAGAAGTTTTTTTTTTCTAATTTTATTTATTTGAGCAAAGTTTAAAAAAGAAAAGAAAAAAATTAAAAAAAAATGTTTATACATGGAAGTAAGTAGTGCATGGATACAGTGTAGATATTAAGTGAAATATGATTACATATTATTATAGAAAAAGGCGGCTTATAAATAATTCAATATTTTATATATTGACGAAGTCAAGAAAAAACACAGTTAATAGATAATTTTATCGAATCTGAGTAATGAAGCATAATTATTTTTAGTACCATAGAAACCTTAAGGTAATGACATGCCATTCAAATTTGAATGACAGCGTTGAAGGCTATTGTTTAATTTAATCGGTAAAATAAATATTTATGTGGTAATGGTTTTGAAGATTAGATATTGAATGAATTTTATTTGACACAATGACGAATAAGCTTTGCGAACAAAAAAGAAAAAAAGGTCCAAGAACTGTATCGATGTCATCTAAAGCATTTACGAATTTCTTTTATACCCGAGATGATTGTATATATACTCGTATGGTGCATATAAAGAACGGAAGAACAAACTGTAACGTAAAAAAAATATCTAATATTTATTTTCTTTTGTTTTCCATCTAAAGGGAACAAAAATATATGTTTATTATTATCAGCAAAAGGAAAACTGATCCAAAGTAAAATATAATATAATATCATTATGCTGATTGAGATCTTTTATGAAGGCTTATTTCAACTTGTATTTGTACTGCCCACCATTTTTATGACATTAATATGTCCTGTGCTGTTTGTTGTTCTATATTTAGAATTGTGTTACTGTCTGGACATTAAACATGAAAATAAAAAAATGATTTATTGATCTCAGTGAATGTCGTGTATATGACATAAAAAAACACACTCATTTTTTTTTTTTTTTATATAAAGGATTTATGCAGCCTACGAAAATGAGATCTCACCGTCAACATTAATGTTGAGAGTGAAAAACATTTTGACAATTCTTTCATTTTCCCAAATGTAAAATACCTAAATATATTTTAGGTTTCCATGAAACAAATCCAAATAATCTACACAATATTGTCTCCCAATTTTATATTTACAAAAAAAAAGAAGAAAATAACAACATCACATCACAATCTAAACATATTCGTAGTGTATTTTCACTGTATATATTTATAATGTCAGTCAGTTAGTTTAATATTTGAAATCCTCCGACCACATCTGAAAATAAATCCTTCAATGTTATAGAATCAACGCGACCGTTTTTGTAATACATTTATGTGAAAATCGTTTACTATTTTTTTTCTTTCTTATTTTTCCTTTTTTGTTCTTTGTGTGTTTTTGCTTTCATTATTCTAGTTTAATTTTATTTTTCTCGTTTTCTGGATATTTTTTGGACAATAAAACGATTTAAAGCTTAGATTATAATTTTATTTATTTCGTTATATTTTTGTTGTTGTTGCGATGCTGTTTTTCATTTCATTATAATGTTTTAGGGTACATGGCTTTTATAGAAATTGTAATTGTATCTGCAGGCAGCGGAGTGAACAAACCAAAAACAAATAGTTAAAAATGATTTCAGATACTTATTACTGAGTATACTGACTAAAGAACTATAATTAATTTTTATTATAAATATCTAGAGCAAATATAGTTATAAAATGAACAATCATTCATTTGGTATTCGCAGATGATATTCTCAATGGATTTCATTTATTTTCGTAACAGGAAAACGATATTTTAAAAATATTATTTGTAGTGTTGCAGTTTTATTATTATTATCTAAGTAATGTGACATGTGATATTGTGTTAGCAAAATGCTTGCCAAGCATATAAGAAAATTCGAAATTTTTATTATAAAGAAGAGGTAAACTGAGAGCATATAAATCGCTCCTAGTGGAATACTATGTAAAACCAAAAAAAAAGAAAAGAAAAGATATAATGTTTAAGAGTAAGAGTATAGCTACCAAAACATTACGAACATAAAAAAAAAGAAATATTTACAAGTTTTAGGGGCGGTTTCATAAAATAAAATCTTTGTATCAATGTCAATGTACCTAAATTTCTTAAGATTTTTTCTATTATTCATTTAAACTTTATTATTATTTTATGATGACAGCGATCGTAACAACCAATGGCTCTTCATAAATGAGTTGTTACAGATAGAAGGTTGATAAGTACTTTGGTGAAACATTATATTTTATGATTTCAAGTTTATTACAAATTTTCTGTGAAGCATGTATTCGAAAAAGTCATTTGGTATGATGAAATTATTATAAAATTTGTGTCTGTATATTATTTTAAAAAGTACTTAACCACTCGTAATTCAAGACAGAAACGAAACATTTATTTTAATTTAAATCGCTAAAAATAAGACGAGACGAGGGTATAATCGCTGTGCTTGTTTAAAATTAAAAATATGGTATCTTAAAAAGGTTGAGTTTCTAAATAAATGGACTAAAATTTTCAAATCAGGGCTCATCACTATTCGGGAACAGCCAGACGATTAACACTTTTTTTTTCAGTCATACAGTTGAATTGGTTCACAGATATAACATATGCTAGAATTTTTTGAAGAATGAACAGAAAGGCGGTGAAAATTGATAGAAAATATAAATCAAAAACGTTTTGACTCACTAGTTTTCTAAAATGTTTTCTTATTTTTCTTTAAAATTTTACTTTTTGTGCATCCGTCCTTATGATACCAGATATCCTCTGTTCTATTGTGATAAGGTAATATGTATATAGTTTTCCATTTATACAAATTAATCTGCAACGTAATTTCTCCGAATATTGTTTACTAGTAGAATAGTTGATATTGAAAAACTATTATATAATTTCTGAACAATAAAATATTATTGAACACAAGCATCATTATGATGACGTAAATCCATTTATGTAAAGTTTTCTAAGTAATTCTTTCTTCTCAACTGATTTATATATAAAATATATATATCTACCAGGATCAAACAGGGTCTATTCCATTTTGAATTATAAATACCAATCTATAGCTGCTGACGTAGTTAATTTCGATGGTAGAGTTTATCATTTTCCTAATCTGCATAAAAATAATATTCAAAATAATGATAGGACATTTTATTGGCATTATGTCATATATTGTCAACATGTTTTTTAAAATAAAAATCCGTCTTCATTTATTTAGTATTACATCAGTCCCTCTCAACTATTATTAGAAACTAAAAAGAAAATAAGGACGTGGAATACATTTTTATTGGCGTCAGTTTCAATATTTTTGATTAACCAAATGTAAAGTCAGACTTTGGGTTATTTAAGCAAAACAACGATCAATAATTTCTTATTATCACATTCGTTACATAAACAGAGCACTCCATATTACATAAGATAACATTTTCACAATATTGTTGAAATTCAACATTCACTCATGTACAAAACGATACTTTAGTTTAATTGTGTAGTTATTCCAATCATATAAATTTATATAGAATATAATCGTCTAACACTCAACTACTAGCAAACACCCAACGCCCAAGAAAAGTAATTAATCTCCTTTTATGTTTTTCTTTCCATTTCTTTTTTTTGTTTTTTTATTTTATTAGATATTTTTATGTTGACCTGTATTTTGTTGGTAGCAATTTTCCGTTTCTTTTTTCTTCATCTTGTCATAATAATTAATGATTTTATACGACAACTCACAGCTTGCTGTACATTTTTGTTTTTTGTTTTTATTCTAATTCTAATCCTCTTCTTGTTTTTGTTTATATTATTATTATTATTTATTTTTTTTGGTGTAGGATCTGTTTTTAATAACTTAGGTATTTATTTTGTAAATCTTTTACATTATTTTTGTATATTTTAATAAAATTATGTAACGGTAAAATATTAAATTACAAAAAATTCTATTTCTATAATTTATTTTAATGATTTTCAGCTTAAACTATGTAATTGAATTAAACGAAAGCATTTTCAGATAGCATTGCGACGGTTGACACTGTACGAGACCTGATATCGATTTTATTAGTGACGCGGATAAAATCTTTAAATATTAAACATTCATTTAAAATTGATTGCGCATAACGGAAAATAATTACGACACAAGGAAATCAGAAAATAATAAATTTTAAATAACTTGCTAGTAGTATGTTTGTGATATGTTTTTTTTTTATAATGTTGAAATTAATATATGAAAAAAAAAAAATTATAACTATACAACACACATACTAATATCACGCAGAGTAAATAAGTACAAGATACAAGAAAGAGTTTCAATTTCGTTTCGTTAAATATTTTCATGAAATGGCAAAAAAAACAGTAAATTGTTTGAAATTTTTTTAGTAAGAAAAGGTAGAGAAATTGTCAAAACAAAAATTATTAGTTTATTTATTTGATTTACAAGAGAAATATAAAGAAAAATTATAAGGTTTTGTTAATATTTTTAAGACAATAAGAATACCAAAAAATTATCAATGTCTTTTATGAACGGTTCGTTAGGGTCCTAAGAAATAATTTAAAACAAATTTTATTTAAAACATATTTCCTCTGATATGCTAATCGTACGTATGTAATTTTCAGAATATTAAAAACATTATCTACTTAAATAAGTTTCTAATATTTTTTTCGACATATGTCACTACATTTTTTTGTCTAAGGTAATTCTTCAGTTTCCTAGCTTGATTCTATAGTCACCTGCAGGCATATCAAACTCCGCCTACAATTTTTTTTTTTTTTTTTTTGATAAATTAGCATTTATATTTCAAATTGTATAAATTATTCGCGAAAACGAAGCGTGCGGTAAGAGAAAATACATAATTTTAATGTAAATTTCATTCCGAAAAAAACATCCAAGGACACAACGACAACAACGAATGACATATTTATCTTCAACATAATATTTCATATTTAAATATGTAGCTCGATAAAACTCGCATAAATACGATAAAAAGAGAACTATAGAATTTTATACACATCGAAACCAATTAGAACAATAGGTATGAAAAGCACAATCATAACAAAACGTTAAAGAACATTGGCATAATTTTGTAATAAAATATGAAAATCAAAATAATAAAAAATATATATACATATATTATATAAGTATAATACAAAAATATAAAGTTTCAAAGTGAGATGAATTTTTATGAAAGAATAAATGTAATGAGTTTGAGAGTGGATATATATTAGCACTCTAGAGTGTTAGATGTGTCGGGATCTCGAGTGCCACTATATTTGACTAACGATTCAATTTTCAATTTGCAGTAAATGGTGAAAAAAACTTTCATCAATTTATTAATATAGTTAAGCGATGAAGAAGAAACAATGGAAAATATACAAGCACGCCTAGTTTAAAAATATTTTTTCTCATATTATTGAATCACTTTTTTTTATTAAATTTTCATTGAAATTAATTTAGTTGGATTTTTTTTTCTTCAGTTTTTGATTACTTTTTTGTTTTTCATAATGTCTCAATTGGACTAAAAAAGGTCATCAGAAAATCCAACAATTAAATTAAATTCTAAGAATCTTATCGATGCGTTTTCGTATTGATATTGCTTTACATAAATGTTATCTTTCAAAACTGTATTTAATAGTCAATCATAAAATCTAATTTATCGCGTTCTATAATTGAAAATTTTAATAACTAGAAAACGTGGGTTCATAAAAATCTAAATGAAATAATATAGATACAGAAATAGAAAACATGTGAATCAAATTTTCATTACAAAAAAACTAGACACGAAGTCTTGAATTTTTAATTTCTTTTTTTTTTTATTATTAGAAAACAAAACTTTCACTTTTTCGTGTTAAGTATAGCTCTATTTAATGGGCAATTAAAATATATATATATGTAAAATTAAATATTGAATGAAAAATTGGACCTGACTCATATCGATTTAATATTAATTGTAATTTATTTCATAAAAACACAATGTAAAAAAAAAAAAATTTAACTGCTCCAAAAAAAAGAAAAGAAAAAAATTTAACAAAATCTTTCCATATTTCAACCATTGAAATAAATAAATAAAGTAAATAAATGTTTCTTCAAAAATTCCAATTTTAATAAACCGAATCGAATATTTTTGCCTGAGTTATTTACGAAATTGTAGACAATACATGATTTTATATTAAAACTCCTACACATAAAATTTTCCAATTTCGAAAAGGTTTAAGTATACAAGATCTAACCATTATATTCTTTTTCAATTTGTTCATAATTCAATTGAAAACATAATCTACAATAGAATAAACATTATAAAAAGATATCAAGTTAACCATTCGTCAAAATATTATCAAGTATCCTTTGGTTTACTTATGTTTTCAGTTAAAATAAATAGAAAAGTTTAACATAATGGACACAACAACAAAAAACATGAAAATTTTTATGTAAAATTTTGTTTCTATAACTTTTAATAACATTTTGTTTCCAACTATTCAGACAGCTCGGTTTAAAAATAAATAAAAATAATACACGATTTTTATTCAGTTGAAAAAGAATTATTCATATTTCGACTGATGAATTATTCGAAATAATAAATCTGTAAATTCTCAATTATTTCGAATTTACATGAAAAACAATTCACTAAATATAAGTTCATTTCGACATTTGACTGAAATTTTGCTTAAACATAATTAATGCAAATGTAATAATAATTAATTAATATTTTAAATGTTCAATCATAAAATTGCAAATATTTTATTTTCCAAATAGTTCACATTTCAATTATTAATTCATTTAAATTCACGTACTTTTAACCAGACAAACAAAATTCAATCAGTTG
>JAABKK020011480.1:0-22576 GCA_011634745.2 Catotricha subobsoleta
ACAAAGACATAAAATATGAACAAATATGAACATGAAATTTTACTACAAACTTTACGGGGTGAAAAGCTAAAAAAAAAATTATGTTAAAGTTGCAGTACCGTTTTGAGAAAGGTGAATATTAATTTACAAAAAATCGTTGTATGTCTCAACTATCTTTTATATAGAGACTATAATTGAAAGTAATCAATTTTTTCAAAAAATAATCAACAATTTGGCAGCGCTTAACTAACTTTTTTTCTCTCCACCAGTTGTCGCCTACTTTGCGGGGAAGAAGCGAATAGTTGATCAAATATTTAGATAGAACGCTCAACTTGAAAAAAATATCACAATAGGCCATTTCCCGGCGAAAGTCGCTACAAAAGTGCTGTAGGACAAACAAACTTGACAGCTGCATACGAAAAATACATCTACAATTATTTTTTTGTATTATTTTTGGACTTTTTGAACGAAATATTTATTATATTATTTTACATAAATCAATGTGTTCCGAACGCATATTGTTAAAAAAAATTGAGACAAAATGTGTATTACTTTGAAAAAAAAATTTCAAAAAATTGCGCGCATTAAAAAAAATGAATCGTCGATAAAAAAGGAAAGGCAACACATATTTTGACAGCAGAATATGGCGTCAATAGCGTACCTCTCGTCTGCTCAAAAACAATAGATAATATAAAAAAATAATTCGAACTAACTAGTCGCAAAATTCAATTTTTTTCTACTTTTTTTTGTGTGCTATCGAAAATAACTAAAGGTGTTTTAAATTATTTGAAGCGGTATAAATATTATGATTGAAAATTCGCCTGGTAATATAATTGAATTTATTTTTAATTTAATTAATGTGTAAATGTAAAATTTGTGTCAATTATGTTGTGACTATGCATGGGAAAGAAAATCTGACATTTTCTTTTTTAATATTCGATTTTTTCATAATATTTAATGGCTTTTAAATTTGTTATAATATTAAAATATAAATTTATTAATAATAGAATTCTATTGTTAAGAAAATAGCTGAGCCGAAAATGTTTCGATTGCATATAAATTAATGTTTTTTTTATCAGAATTTTCACTGTTTTGTTGGCTAGTTCAATGTATTAGAGTGCGACAAAAAGAAAATATTTTTTGGTTGGTTGGCTCCATTTCCATTTCGTATTGTATAATTGTATATAGAGGTACTTTATAATAACTACAATCACCTATCTTACTCTATACCAACTTGATACCTACAAGATAAAAATAAAATTGAAAAAGTTTTTTTTTTTATATTATTATTATTTTTTAAGTGTTTACTCACACCTATGAAATCTTTCTTTCTTTTTTTTTTTTTTATAATTATTACCTGCCTTGGCTACATACAGAAATGTTAATTTTTTTTTTGTGAGAGTGCATTTTAATTTTCATTATTTATTTATTTATTTATTGAATACTGTGTGAAAAAATAATTATTCATAATTCATTATAACAAAGTAATTACTTGAATTAGCGCTATAATAATAATAAGTCAAATTAAAAACGATAAATTTCGTATGTACATAATTCAAAAATAATAAATAAAATGCAATGTGAATTGAAAATAAGCAATTTCTATTTTTTTTTCTTCTACAATAATTAATTCAATAAGTGTTTGAACAACAAATAAAGGAAAACATTTATGACCACCAATCATACGTAATATGTGATCACATTAAAAATAGAATACAATTGAATAATATATATTTGAATATATTCAATAATCTAATGAAATTAAGTTGTATAAATGAATTTAATAAAGTGGTGACAGTTTGAATATGTGTTGTTTATATTTGCAATTGTGCTAGTAAACTAACTAAATAACTAACTAACTACCCACTACATGCATATAATTAAGCACGTGCTCACAATTTCATTCAAAACAAAATTTAGATTTCATAATCGGCACCGATACAATATTATCAGAAATGGCATCCATTTTTTATTTATTTATTATCTAATTATTATTTTTGTTTTTTTTTTTTTATAACAGCAATAAATTGTATAATCAATCCGTCCTCAAATAGATATGAGGTTAATCGGTAGATCCATGAAATTTTATTGCAATTGTAAAGAAATTAAAATTTTCATAAAGATAAAATTGTTTTAAATATTATAACATTTTTTGCACATTACATATAAAGTTAAGATATTGGCTCTTGACTATTTCTGCTTTGGTTGTTCATTAGACTGTAACTTAAACATACATATTTAACAGAAAAATATATATAATTAATTAATTAATTAAATTTATACATGATGCATATCACAATGTTTTGCGTACTGATGCGAAATTATACTCACTACTTTTTCTGAAATATTATTATTCAAAAATATTTACTTTTGAAATAATTGTGCTTATAAAGAAAAAAAAAAGAATTTTATAAACGAAAGAAATGTCGTCATACTGGTTTTCATAAAATGTATTAATTTCTTTACAATGGTTTTATTGAAAATAGAATTTAAGTAACCATCATGATGTAAATATTAAAAACGGAACATGTCCAAACAATATTTGCACTCCTTATTTTATTCACACCTTTTATAAATAGACTATTTTTTTTTTTTTTTTTTTATTTATAGGCATATAATGAACTTATAAAAATGTTTTTGTATATTGTATTTTTTTTTTTTTTTACTTTCAGATTTATATGCAATGCAATGAACATAAAATTCGATCAACGTCTTTAATTAAATTACTGTTAAAATAATAAAATATGTGCTACATGTGGTATTATTATTATTCATATGAACATAAAGATAGCAGGTGATAAATGAATGTTAGTTCACATAGCGGTCCGGGGCCACCGGTAAATAAGGTCCCATCTGATCGTTTGGTCACTGGTCCATCATGTCGTGCTTTAAAAACAGCGGTATCAGCTTTGTATTTGGTCGATGATTTTGTTAAAGTAAAAATTGGTTCTGGATTCTTTTCGGAAGTCTATAAGGTATGATTTATGAAACATAAAAAGTCTAATTATTTGAAATATACGTATTATAAGTTTTAAATTAAGTTCCAATTTATTTTTCTCATGAATTTTCTGAAAAATGTAGAGGCCATGAATATACAAAAAAAAAAAAAAAAAATATATATAATATAAATCTGATATAGTTTCCTTTTTCTTAAATCGACAATTTACTGTTTAATTAGGAACAACAACTAGAAAAAAAAACACTTTATTTCATTCATGGACGGACATCTAATCTCATAAATTGGAAAACGAATTTCATTTTCTTTTTGAATTATTATTTTTGATATGAGTTCTCAGTGTCTCCTTTGACAACATTTAACTTGAAATTTAGAAAACTATTTAAAATGACTGATCGAAACCAAGTTTAATTAATTTTTTTTTCTGTAATTAGTGAAATTCATTAATCAATTAACTGTATTCCATATAAAGTAATTCAATAAAATGCAATTTCTATTTTATCGTTATTTTATTTCGTAAATGCGTAATAAAATGTGATTCAAATTTATAAAGATTTTAAAGCGTCGGATACACATTTTTTTTTTTATTTAAAATTAATTAATTCAATACTGAAAATAATATTATTTTGAAAGAATTTTCCGTGAATTTTATTTTAATTTAATTTAAACCTAACTCGAGTTTCATGGATAAGCCATAAACGATAACATAACATAACTTAAGAAACAAACAGTACTTAAATTACTGATAAATAATTTTGATAAAAATTTCACAAAAATAATTAATTTTTTGAGATATTTTTCGAAAATTAAATGTTTGGAAATGAGAAAAAAGTATTAATTTTCTTACATGCAAGTTGCAGTAAATATGTGCAGTTCCGATCGATGATTACGATACCATTTAACATTTTTAATGTACATACAAAAATATTCATGACATCTTTATAATTATTTACCAGTAAGTGATATCTCTCAGCTTTTTTTTTTCTTTTTTCTTTTCTTTATTATTATTATTATTATTTCTTTATTTTTTATATATATTTTTTTTTTTTATTTCCAAGTACCTGTTTTAATATAAATGTGTAAACAATTTTAATAACTTTTTAATTTTTTATTATTGATGTTGTAATTATACATACACACGCACTATTGTTAATACTTTCACTGACGCCTACCGCCTACACGTTTACGAACCGAACAATATTTATCTTGGTTTAATGACTATTTCTCAGAGTTTTATTATCATTTGTAAGATGAACCTGTTGGAGTTTTAGGTACTTAACAATATCAATACATAATTTGCAAGGTCAATTTAAAAAAATAAAACAAAACAAAACAAACCAAAATCATATAATTATTGTCTTATTTGTATTAAATTTTGAATTAATTATAATAATAAAAATTGTAATAAGGGACCGAAAAGATCTTGTAATATGAAATTTAAGCTTTTAAAAATCTAAATTTATTTATAAGATTTTATATTTTCTCGCATAGCTTAAGCGAGAATTTATTTTTATAGATTTTAAAGTTACTCTAAACAATAAAACATGCAATCATTTCTTTTCAAAATTTTCATATTAATGGAAAACTAAATGATGCATTAAAAAGATTTTCCTGCGTGTTTAGAAAATTAGGAAAAAAAAAACAAAACAAAGAAACAAATATCAGCTGACTATTTCTGTCTTCCTATAAATTATTCAAATCGAATATTATTATTTTTTTCTTTAAACATTTTTCTGAACTTAATACAAAATGCATTTTCTATATATATTTTTTGTGAAATTATTATTAATGAATGTTTTGTTTTATATTAAAAATAACAATTTTGTATTTTTGTTGTAATAAAATAAAATGAATCAATAACAAAAACAAAAAAGACGTGTACGGATAAATCTGTATAGGGGCAAAAAATCATAACTATAAGTCAATAAGCTTAAAAAAAATGCTCCTAACATAAGTTGAAAATCAATTCTATCAATGTTTTGTAGAAGTAGGAAGTCTTTTAATTCAGTGAGATATAACTGTCCGGTTTTCTTGGGAGGATTTCTTAAAAATTATTGCTCTGGAAGTACTTTCTCCTTTCGATTATTATCTGATTGCATTTACACTGGTTCCGACATTTTAGGGCGATTGTGAGCATAACGAAAGATTAGAGAATTAGGTGTGAATGTTTAAAACAAAAATTTGGCGTAAAATAATAATAATAATATTGTTGTAATTGTATTTAAATAGAACTAATTTAATTAAAGTTCTTATTTAAGTTTTTTCTTGTGAAATCTATAAAAAAAAATTCTTCTGAAATGTCAAATTGAAAAATACAACTTTTCTAAAATATTTTAATTTTTATCAACGGAATATTTTTTATGAAAATTGCTTGGCTGCTGCTTTTGCCTGTTTTTGTTTTTATTTTGGACTTCTGTAGAGAATTCGAAAAAAAAACTTTTAATTAAAAATAATTAAATAAATATGCTGCGCAGCTTCATTCGTAGAAAAGTTACACTACTATTTGTACAAATCCTTTGCTTAAAGTTAAAGCAATACATTATTTTTTTGTCAACTGTAATCATTTGATTTTTATGTGAATTAAAAGTTTATAATTTTATGTTTCACAGCATCGTCATCGAAATTTCAACTTAAAAGAAAAAAAAACATTTGAATTTAAATGTAAACATTTTTTAATTCTCTAATTTAATTTTATATATTTTAAGGTTACGCACAGAAGTACAGGTCAAGTGATGGTTTTAAAAATGAATCAATTGCGATCAAATAGACCTAATATGTTGCGTGAAGTACAGCTTTTGAATCAATTGTCACACCCAAATATTTTAAAGTATGAATTATTTTGGCAACAACAATAACAAAATTACCATAATAATAAATTGACAATTATTTGTTTTTTTTTTTTTTTAGATTTATGGGTGTTTGTGTTCAGGAAGGCCAATTACATGCCTTAACCGAATATATTAATGGTGGATCTTTAGAACAACTATTAGCGGCAAAAACGGAAGTTCTAAATTCAGCAATGAAAATAAGACTGGCACTCGGTATAGCTAGAGGAATGGCATTTGTTCATGAATTTGGTTTTTTCCATCGAGATTTAACTAGCAAAGTAAATGATTAAATTTAGTTATGTTTTCTAAATTTGTCTGGAAATGCCACATTTAAGAAAAAAATATTTATGCTAATAACCACATCTTGTCTTATAGAATGTATTAATTCGAAGAGCTTCAAATGGTGTTTTGGATGCAGTTGTTGCAGATTTTGGTTTAGCTGCAAAAATTCCAAGAAGTAAAACCAGATTGGATACCGTCGGTTCGCCGTATTGGATGAGTCCAGAGTGTTTAAAAGGGCAATGGTACGATCAAACCAGTGACGTTTTCTCATTCGGAATTATATTATGCGAAATAATTGCAAGGGTATGAAAGATTACATGTATTTTTGATAATGAATTATCAAAAATTACAATTTTGTTCTTTTTTCCATATATAGATTGAAGCAGATCCTGATATTTTACCACGAACTGATTCATTTGGCTTGGATTACTTGCCATTTGTTGATTTGTGTCCACCAGACACACATCCTGTTTTTTTAAGACTGGCATTTTACTGTTGTACCGTATGTTTTATTTAAGATTTTGAAAACTTCCAAAAAATTTGATTATGTGATTAATCTTTGATAATTTTGTTTTTCCATTTTAGTATGATCCAAAGAGTCGGCCTGTATTCAACGAAATTATTAAAAAGCTAAATGCACTATCGGATAAAATAAATGGTGAAGACATTACGCTATCAACATGTGAATCCAAACGTAATCATATCGCTGTTAATCATATTGACTGTAATTGCAAAAACATCAACACAAATTGTCTAAACAACATTGCTATTGCAAAACGAAATTCTGTAGATGCCAATTTTACAACAAATCTATCTAATTCTAGTGAAATATCTGACGCTGATTCTAAATTTCAATCAGGTATGTCTAAAGAGTGCAATAAAAATAGTCATGCAGTTCTACAACATAGACGATCATTATCGGAAAATGTTATTCAATTTCCGGCTCATACAACACCAAGTGATAAAGCACGTTGTCATTTAATAAATCGTCAATTAAGTGGCAAAGTAATAGATGAGTCCAGTGCAGAGTATCCAATAGTAATGTGTCCAAACATAACATTAAGAAAAGTTGCCGAAACAATGTTCCTTAAAGATCCGCAATATAAACCGCGGTTAGGTGATCAAACCACTACAAAATCAAATCCATTTACCGCTTTAGCACAGTTAAAGGGTGTCAAAAAAATTCTGGGAGCCAATCCATCAACTTATACGGCTGGTGTTGGCGATTTGTTTAGTTCTTGTTTTGAAATGTCATCGCCATTCTTGAAAGATCTATCAATATTTCAAAGTTTAAACAAGGGGGTAATGGGAACAGAAGGACTTCCAAAAAGTTTACCAAGTTCACCGAAGGCGTCACAAAAAAATTATGCTAAAATTGATAAAAGCATATTAAAATCAAATAAGAATGGCGAGAGCTCATTCCTAAAGAAAGATACCAGTGTCAATGAAAATAAGTCAAATAAAGATAGTTTGAAACATAATAATGGTTTAGAATTAGATGTGCAAAAAAGTACTGGTACCATTAAAAAATATAAAGCGAATTCGTTGTTCAGTCATCCATTATTTAAATGCAGTGATGGAAATTTGGATGAACAAAATGATGGTTTTGAAAATTCAAAGATTTTAACACGGCGTGGTTCTAGTGAAAGTGGTTTTTTTTCTTGTTTAAATGACGAAGATTTTACTACACATAAACCATCTACTTTTAATTTAGACCCACATGCAGATTTCCTATCAACAATGTGTGGATGTTGTAAGTATTCGATGAATTGTAATAATGATGAAGGACGACAATTATCGAATTCAAATGATACATCAAGTGGTATACTATTAATGGATGATCGATCATCAACTACATTAAGTTCATTAAGAAGCTTAGACGATTTTGAATTGTTTGATAAGAAACGGCAATTTGATAATTGTCGACATCCAAATATGTTACACCAAAATGACAATGACACGCTATCAATTGACATGGGCCTTATAAATAGATTATCTTTAGATTCGGAAATAAATAGTTTAATTCAGAAAAATCAGTTTACAAATCAATTGCTTTATTGTAAAAATCGTACATCATCAATTTATACAGACAGTTCAGATGATATTAGTAGTTTAGCCGGTTCCGATTCACTTTTATGGGACGATCGAATATCATCATATGCAACAACAATACCTAATGCACGATCCGCTCAAATAGCCAAAATCGTGGAATATTTTGAGCGAAAAGGACAAACATTTAAACCATCATTCAATGTACCTGAATCATTTAGATCAACACCATCAAATTCAGATCGACGACATTTATCATCATTATCATCAGACTGTTTTTCGCGAACTGCCGATTATTGTCAGCATGGAAGTGTTATTCCATTAACAGGCTCAGGCTCTGGTGTTGGATCAAATAAAAAATTTATTGATTTTAAAACATCGTGTCAACCAACATCCAAAGAATATGAAGCTTTTTGTTTGGAACTAGATAAACGACCGTCACAACAAAGGTTAACAGTTTGCGAAGGTGTTGTTAAATCAAAATTGCAAATTTTTGATAAACTAAACAATAAAAGAGGAACTTAAAGAGATTAATAATTAAATTTTTTTTTTTTTGTATTTAAGAAAATAAAAACAAAAAAGAAAATCAATTTCTTCCTTCGTAGTAAATAAAAATGTAGTAACAGAGCAGCCCGAACGATATAATCAATTTGAACGATTTTGCCAAAAAAAAAAAAATGAAATAAGTAAATAAATAAGTGTGATTGACTTGACATTATGAATAACTAATTTAAATTGTATACACGATAGGATTTGCATAAATTTCTAAATATAATATAAAATGCAAATAATATTAAATTCTATTTATATATTTGGCATAAAGAATTAAATTAGCAAAATATTGTATTTAAATTTGAATTTTTGTAGAATATTCTTGAGTATAATTTATGAGTTCATGAACTTCCCCAATAAATTTATGTTGAATTGTTCGATTGTTGAAATTGTATAATAAACCTAAGAACCTGTTTTTCTTTTTTCTGAGTTTAAGTTTGTATAATACGTGATGAAAAGATATTTTTAAAAAAATGTGTTTTGATTAAGATGGATAAAAAGCAAAGAAAAAAAATATAAGCATAATAAAAAGAAAAATCATAATTTGAAAAGATTTATTGGTATATTAGAGATATTTGTTGTGTGTTGTTATAAATGAATTCATTCTTTATTAAGGCCCCAGTTTTTGCAAAAAATATCAAATAAACAAAGAAGTATTCATTTTCAATGATAATAATCAAGGATATTATTGAATTAAATATAACATTATTGTTTATTAAACTAAATAACCGTGAAATAAAAAAAAAAAAAAAAAAAATTAAATACTTCAATAGTCAGCTGTAAAATTGATATAATTCTATGGCACACAGCCATTATATTAATACATATGCTCTCACTCTTTTCTATAATTACATTTGTTCTCAAGATAAAAATTAAAAGACAAAGAAAAAGTTCAACAGGTTCTAAATTGTAATGCGTATCGATTTTATTAAGATTAATACAAAAAAAAATTATATATATATATATAATATAATTACGTACATAGTACCTACATTACCTAGGTCCTATTATTAATTATTAAGGAATATATTACAAGATTATTTTTTTTTAAATCTATAATATATTCAATAAATTATCCAACATCAGATTTTCTTAAATATATCGGTATAACCAGTATTTATCATTAGATTAGATATAAAACAAAATCATCATTTTGATGTAGTGTCAAGTGTTTTATTATTACTTGTAAGAAAACGCACATAGCCTAATCAATTCAATACGATGATACGATATAAATATTTTTATCAAGAAATTGTGTTGTGCGTATCTCACGGTTGTGTTGTATTGCTAAATGTAAATGGTATAGATGTTTAAAATGCTTTTATTCTCCTTGTTTACAAATGAAAAATAATGTAAAATATTTTTATTTATTTTTTTTAAAACGGTTTAACTTGCGACTTAAATATTTATTCCTATTTTAAATTCTATCATTACCATTCCGTGTTTAGAATTATCTGATTTTTATAGACTAATAATGTTATTTTATTTGATTGTATAAGAACGAGTTTCATTCTTTATATTAATAATAAATACGTAAATGTGTAATTTAATATTCAATGACCAATGAAGTGTTATACATGTCTTTATTTTCACATATAGAAAATATCAAATACAGTAAAACCTGTTTACATGAACGATATTGTCAGCCGTTCTCTTATATTTATATGGTTATATGAATTCTTCAATGTAGACAGGTCTCACTATATATGTTTGTATGCGATTTCATTTCGTACGTTAATATGATTCTAAGAACAATTTTCACTAAATATATAATTCGAATATTGAATCATACTTGTATGATTTCAGTTTCAATTTCTAAATTCAATACAATGAGACTAGACTATAAACTCAAAAATAAAAAATAAAAATAAAAATAAGAATAACGTTTTCAGCATATTTAATATCCGTAATCCCCCACTACTCTACGAAATTATTGAAAATATCTATACCATTATTCATTAAAACAAAGCGGATCGATTAATGATTAATCACAAATTACTACTGAAATAAATCTTTAAAAAAACCACAAAGACTTCATTTCGTACCTAATAAGTAAGAAAAAAATAATAAAAAAAATTATACTTACACACATAAATATATTTTTGTTGAATTATTGAATTATAATTATGATAATCAGGCAAAACCTATTTGAAGTTTAAATCGAATTAAAAAAAATATCACTTATTTATATATTGAAATGAAATTGAATAATTTTTATTTATTTTCTGATGAAATAACACATTAATAATAATGAAAAATAATAATAATAAACCTATTTAAAAATGATGAATATTGATAAAAAAAAAATATATATTTATATATATCTATGTTCTATATTGCATATGCGGAAGATGCGAACCTAATGTCCATTTGATTTTATTTAGATAAATTATATTACAGTAAATTCGAATGTATTTTCAAAATTTTTTTTTTTTTTTTTGTTAATTTTTGGTTTTGATAACTACTTTTACTAGTCAAAATTTCTATTGAAAAGTTTAATAGGCCTTAAAATTTAATAAATAGCATAATTATTTCTTCAATTTATAAATAGCACCCATTTTTTATTTTTGTTTAAAATATTTTTTCGATGTTAGAATGCCAGTGAAATAATAAGATTTTCATTAAAGTTGTATAATTAATGAAAATGCCTATTCTTATAATAATTAGTTAATTTATCGTTTGATTTTTAAGCTTATAAAATGCAATGCAGAACCATCCATATTTTCTATAACGAACAAATTTAAACACAACCATCCAAACGAAATAAATAAAAATATGATACAAATAAAACATAAAAAACAAAAAACAAAAATGAATTGAAAAATTAAAAGAAAAGGAAAACAAAAAGTAAATATTCGTTCACTAAAAATAAATCGAGCAAAAAAAAAAAATAGTAAATAAATTTTGTATTGGTAGTAAAAAAAAATGGTGTTATTTATGTTTTTAATAAGAAATTCAACACTAAAAAAAAAAGGTCATATAAAGCACTAATTGTATAACGTCCATATTTTGTAAATTAAAAATAGAGGGAAAAAAAACTTAAATTAAGTAAAGAAATTGTTTGTTTTCTTTTTTTATTCAAAATTGAAAAGAAAATTAATTTAATATATTTAAATAAATATATACCAATTACATTTATTATAAACAATATATTTAGAAATTAGCGTAGTGTTACATATCTTCCATTTACATATATTTCGATGATGAAGGTAAAGAATTCTTTATTTGTGTTATAGTCATACATATTTATAACAAATTTATAAATTAATGAAAAACAAAATATTAATTTTCTCCCATAAGCGACAATACTAATTATTTATTATCTATTAAAAACATAAGATGATGATGAGTTCTAATTGGATATTTTTGTGTCAATTATTTAATACAAAAAAAAATGAATTAAAAAAAAAACATTAGATTTAATTTCGAAATATAGTTGGTTAACGTTGGCGCCAAATAACAAATACAAGAAAAATAATGAAAATTCAATTGAAATAATATTTTTAATTATAAAAATGATTCAAAATGATGAATAGAATAAAATAAAAAAAAAAAAAACACTTTCCTAAATAACTTTCGCAATTATGAATTGGATTCTTTCAAAATTATGATCAGAAGCTAAATTAAATTCACTTTAGTTGAATGCATATTCTAAAGAAATTTCCTTTTTATGTATCGTAATATATTGGATATGATATTATAATTTTCTTCTTCTTCTTTTTTTTAGTTAGTTTTCAAACGTAATTATTTTACGTAATTGCTCTAGTATTTCACGCAATATATTAAAAAAAGTATTTGAATTATACTTAATAATTATATTGATTGTTAATAAATGGTCAATACAATATTTAAATGATAAATTTCCAAAAAAAAAAAAAGAAATGTGAGCTCTTCAGGCCTAAATAATTTTATCAGTGTCCCAACATATAATCGTTTATTCATTTCAAATATCTAATAAAATCATATCTTAAACGATACGTCACAATTTGTAAATAGAAAAATGTTGAATATGATGTTAAAAAATATTATTTCATTTCTAATTTAAAGAACAACCTGTAACCTCCACTGAATAAAGTACCTCATAAAATCAAATCACTTTTTTCTCTGTATACAAAATTCACTGCACTGAAATTAATTATTTTGTTTAAATATCTACATATATAAAAAAAATAACACTTATGAAAATGAAAAAAAAAAAATAAAATTATTGTAAAAACCCCCTTTTTCCTATTAATTTAATAATATGTTTCTAATTTTTATTAATCATAATTGTTTTTAATTTTTAGTTCGCAGATTCTTCTTAAGACAAAGTATTTTATTTTTTAAATAATCAAATAATTAATTCTAACAACGACATTTTCTAATTGTCAAACATTTATATATATTTATAAAGTAATTTAAGAAAGAAAAAGATAAAACAAAAAAACGGCATCGTGCGAAAAACAGATTTAAATAATTATTAACTTCTAACATAATTATAATTTATTCTTAAGTATTTAATAATTCATTTATTCGTTCTTCTTAGTTTTACATTAACACATCCACACACACACTTGGCGTAATTAATTTAATTGTAAGTCATTAAAAATAATTTATTGAAAATCGCCTGAACCGGCATTCATGCAATGCAAATGTTATAGTTTTTAATTTTATTATTATTTATCTAAATATTAAATTAATCTTTTAGAAGAGGGCAAAACTGCAATATTATTTTATAAGCATTCAGAAATAATTTCACCAAGAAGATTAATAACAGTAATAAAACGGTCAAAATTATTAATTAATCTTGGTTTTCATTTAAACATTTCATTATGTAACATTTATCATCTTATATTATTATTTAATTCATCTCGATAAATTTATCAAACATATAGTTAATTACCGTAAAGAAAGTAAAAAAAAAAAAAAAAAAAAAATAAAAAGAATGAAATATTAAATCTTATGATATTTAGTTTTTAATGTTAAATTTTCATTTTAAATATTGTGACTTTAATGTCTTACCATCAAAATATTATTAATAATTATTTGAAAAACTTGAAAATCAGTATGAGTAAATATATTAAATTATAAAAATGCAATAGTTAATAAGGTATTGTATTATCATTATTGAAATATAATAAAAATCATAAAAAATACAATATTTTTACGGATTATTTAAATAAAAAAATAACTTGTTTCATTTCAATTAATTTGTCAAAGTCAACAAAGTCTACATTTTCTGTATAAGAATTAAAGCCATACTCTTTTTCAGAAAATAATGAGAATATAGAGGTGACATTCTTTTGGTCAAAGAGATGCTGAACTTTTGAGATTTACTGATATTTTACTTATTTTATTAAAAGAGAAATACCAAAAGAACATCACTTATATTTATATACTTATGACATAAATATGAGGCGACAGGAAATAAAACTATCCCAAAAAAAAAATCCCATTTTTTTTTATACCGAATTCAATTGATGAAAAATTAAAATATTAAACTGGTAAAAGTTTTTGACCTACAACTTTGTCCGAAATGTTTGTTTTTTGCCGTACAATAAATTGCTAAAAATTTTGATTTTTGACGATTCATATTTAAGATTACCAGTGAAATACAGGCGCAACTTTTCAGCGTTTTTTTTAAATAGAAATATTTAATAGAATATACTAACATCCCATCTCCATTACCCCAGTAAAGCTATCTCTGGTAAACAGCTTAAACATGAAATTTCAACTTAATTTTTTTCTCAACAGTTGGATTTTCATGTATATACTGTTTACCAGAGGTAGCTTTACTCGGATAGTGGAGATGGGATGTAAGTATGGATTTTAATATTTCAAAAACCGCAAGTTATTTAATAAAGATTAAGATCTGTTGTCTAATTTTCATGTCCAAAGACGAATTGAGCGATTCTGCATCACAATGAAAAATATTATACGATTTATAGTACGATCAAAGGAAATATATTCAGCAGAGTTAATATTAATTCCAATTTCGTCTGTCGCTGGCTATTCAATGTAAATTAACAGTAAATTTAACAATAAGCACCCACTTATTGGTTTAAAAACTAAAAATTATGATTCGCTTGTAACGTAGGTAATTTATACAGAAATATAAAAAAACACAAGATAAGAAAGGCGCCTATTTTTCGTAAAATATCTAATAAAATGTAGTTTATTTTTTAAATTAGATTTGAATAAATATACTTACTTTATTGTAGCATACTCACAAAGATCTATTAAAATATATGAATAATAATAATAATAATATATATAATAAATTTATTTCTACCATGTTTTATTAACATTTCTTAATATTTCAAAGAGGAATGGATAAATCAGCAGAAAAAAAAAGAAATTAACGGCTATTTAGGTCATTCAACGAAATATCTATAATCATTTATCCACAATAAATTGAAAAAAAAAGAAAAAAAATTAGGAAGAGGGCTCCAGCAGAAAAATAATGTTTCAGCTTCACCCAGTGAAACTAACTTTGAAGGAAAACCAAGCCAGAATAAATTCGGGGACTATACGAAATATTTAAAGAAAATCCGGAACAAAATTCCTACGCTTATCTCGACCAAGAATAAATCCCAGCGAATATTCAGTAATAATAATAGCAAATACTATGCCAAATATTAATATTTTCATATTATGTATTACATATTATTAATATTTTGTAAACTTTGAGTCATAATGAAATATTATGTCTAAATAAAAATCCCAGATATTTTTCGATTTTTCGTAAAAATAATCAACTGTTTGGGACCATCCATAAATGACGTTCAGGATTTTAAGTCATTTTTTGAGTCCCCCCTAACCCTTGTCTGTTTATGTCCAATTTTACAGACCCCCCCCTGGTGGACGTCCATAATGCTATTTTTTTTTTATTAATTTATAAAATTTTGTATTTAAAACAAGAAAATTCATGGACGACCATAATTAACTTTTTTTTTACTAAAACAACCAAAAACCCTAGCAGAGGCTCGTACACGTTTAATTATTCATAATATACATTATTCTAATACGTGGACCTTAAAAAGTCACTGTGAGTAAATCAGCCTTTTATTATCAAAAATTTTAAATCCTATACTCACCAGGAAACGTTTCTGTTTATCATTTTCCCAAACGCTTTTTTTGTATATCATTCTTACGACTTCTACAGTAATCAAAACTCATTAAATGGCTACAATTAGCGTTTGGGAATATATATATATAATATATATATAAATATATACATATTGGCGCTGAAAAAAACTAAAGTATCCATTTTCTAGTACTTTAGGCACTGAAATTAAAAAGAACAAGTAAAAGCGCTTATATGTATTTTTAATTGGTTCTTTTACACACTATCAATATAACATACTAGAAGGACTTCCCATAAATAAGAAAGGAATATAAACATATAGATAAGGCAAAATATTTAGAAGGATGTCAAGAAAATGATGTAATCGATCTAACTTATGACAACAGAAGAGCAAACAATCCATAATTTTGGAAGTCTCATTTTCATTTTAAAATAGTGCAATGTATTTATTAAGTACTTGTTATGTAATATCAGTATACTTTAACTCTTTCGCACGGAACATAATTTAGGCAATCGGAAAATTAATTAAAAAAATTTAACATGTATTTTCAAAATAACTTTTACATGAAAGAGAGAAAGAATAATTTAACAAACTGTATATTCAAATTTGTGTGCAATCAAATTTTGCGCTAAAATTACATTTAATTTTGAAAATTTTGAATAATGTACACCACTCGCGAATGGGTTAACTATCAGTTTTTCGTACATGATCTTGCGAATATTTTGCATTTGTACTTCGATAGCTCAATACACGTTGATATTTATTTACTAGCTACTTTTATTCTAAAAATAATAATTCAAATGTTCTATTATAAATAAAATAGAAGATAATTTCGATTTAACCTCTATTTAACATTTTAACTGCATAAATTTCCACAACATCAACCAATTGTACCCCGACTAATAATATATATTTTTTTATTTATATTTAATAATTTTATTTACGTTCTACTGACTGCTTGCCGATTATTTTCTTGTTGTATAAACTCATTGATTGTGCCATCATCATCGTTTTACCGCCGACGAAAACTCTTTCACCTTTTTTCTTTCTTTCTTTCTTTCTTTCTTTCTTACTTATTTCTCATAAATTTTATAATAACTTATTAGTGCTTATACGAAAGTCAAAGAGTGCGGTTGTTTTAAGAGAATTAAGTATTTATTATTTTTAATTTAAGCAAAAGAAGGCTTATGCTTACTTTGTTAGCTAAGCACTTCAGAAAATTATTAACAAGTTTGATATAATACATACATAATTAGTTAATTCAGTTCGTGACGATGACAAAAATGTCCAGAAAAAGAGATCCGTAAAATTGATAATTAAATTAAAAGTTATAAAATTTTTGTGCTTTTTTGTTGTTGTTGTTTTTTTTTTTTTAAATTCTTATTAAGTGAAAACAAATTAATTGATACAGACATTCTTTAGATATTTCATGTTTATTTTATTTTTGCGCTACAAAATATTACATTTTTAACGTTAAAACGTGTTTTGTTGGTTGGCGCATTAAGGCCAAGTTTAAGGTTCGCCGTCTATACAGGCATTGCTTTCTTTTTATTTTATTATCGTTAAAACTAAAAAAAAAAAGAAAAAGAAGTAAGTTTGCGTAAAAATATTCACATAAAATATTCATAAAATAGTTTTTTTTTTTTTTTAAGAATTTCAGTAATTAATTAAATAGGTTTTGATTACAATAAATTATCCGTTGGTTATCTTTAAATCATAAGGCAAATTAAAAATTAAAGAAACAAAAACTAAATTTGTATAAGCTTTAAACCTAATTTTTTTTAAGCATATATAAATATATAAGTTGCATTTCTACATTTAGTTATTTGATTGTAACAAAAAGAAAAAAGTTAGCAATGGAATTTCGATTTCCTGACATGTATTTTTAAGTAATTGATGAATTTTAAGGTTAATCGCAATTTTCATTATGTATTTCTGCATAACCAATTTCCCTTCTTATTTGATGAGTCAGTTAGTCAGTTCACACATCATCTACATGCATATAATAAAATTTCACTCGATATGTGTTATGTCTCTCCGTTAACCATTTATTACACAAAACGAAAAAAAAAAACGTTTTCATTATTTATTTTTTTGTTAAACAATATTATAAAGAAAATAATTACTTATTTAAATAACCAATAAATATAAATAAGTAGCAAATGTAGGAAAATTACATTCGGCTATTTGGTAGATTCAATTTAACTTCTACTGGCCCACGATGACGACAATCATAATTAAACATAAATAACATTTATTATTATTTTAAATTACAAATACACGACGCATGCATACCATATCCATTATTCGCTAAGTTTTCGGTTGGAATTCAATTCTAGTAAATGAACCATATAATAATAATCAATAAAAAATAATATTACATATTATGAACAATAGAAATGAAGAATATGTAATTAAAATTTATAACGTGTACCTTTGCTTAATAAAATACAATGCATAAATACCTGTTATCGTTATTATGGTTGATAATAATTTAGATTATATTCGTAATTTTATTTGATATTACTGCATTATTATGTGGCCTATAAAATATTGTTTTTACTGTAACGGTTGTTGTCATATTATATGAACTGAATCATGCAACCAGAAAACAAAACTAAACAAAAATAAATAAAATATTGTATATCGCTTTACATTAACTTCAGGTATATTTGGCTTATGAATAAATAATATTGCATGCAACAGATTCATTCATTCATTCATTCATTCAATCATTCATTGTGTATACGTTTAACGAGTGTGCTGGGAGTTATTTTATGTATACAAAGATATACCTACTTAACTTAAGTATGTTTAAACCGTTCAAGTACCACATAGTTTGGTAGACGGAAAACAGCACGGTTATTGTTTATTAAATGCTTTCTTCTTATTACGTGACTCAATTTAAGGATTGAAATATATTTGTCACTGAATCTCTGAAAATAAATTAATGTTTTTGGTGTGATCATCAAAACTGGTATCTTTATGTCTGCTTTTCAATTCGTGCATGATTCACGGTTTTCAATTTAATCACAAATGTACGATTGTATGTTTTCTATATTATTATTAAGATGAAATAGCCAGACACAATTTACTTTTATACATCATTCATTTATTATGTGATACAGACAGTTACACTGGGCAAAAAGGTTACTTTCACCATTTGTAATAGACGTGACCCTTCTCCGATAATGATTTTTTTCTCGTTTTTTGTTTTTTTTTATTTAAATAAAACTTTATTTACACTTACATATTTTTTTTTTTTTTTAAATTATGAGGAATCAACGATAAAATCACAATGAAAATATTTTATTTAAACATTCATTTATTTTAGAGCAAGCATTTCATCATAATTTAAATATTTAAATTCGTTCCCATTCTTTTATCTTTTTTCTAATAATGAACTTTTCCTTCATAGCAACAGAAATACCTAACCTTTGATAAGTTCATAAATCTTAAATTCAAAGTTTATAAAATAATTTTAAATTAATGCGTGTAATGAATAACCATCATTTATCAAATTAACTAATAATTTTTTACGAATGAATGAAATCAATGTTTTCATAACAATGAATAATTTAATAAATTATTGTGATGATTAAAAGTAAAGCTTTTCTGACGTCAAACAAAAATTCCCTCCCGTATTATTTCGCAAATAAATATTACATCAAATATGAAGAATTTCTGCATAAGTGAAAGTGATACAAGATAAATAAACGTACATCCTGAAATTCTTTACAGTGAAATTAATAAGCAATTGATTTAGCGCTATTGATAATAGTATATATAAATAAAAATATTATTTTAAATATATTTAAATTATATTATATTATACAATTTCAATTTAGTGACATAATTATTCGTCATTTACTTATGGTATGCACGTTAAGTGTTAACATTAAATAACTATTAAAACCATTAATGCGAGTTGACTCATTATTAACTAATTATCAATACTTATTATGATTTCAATATTGTTTTTCAATATTTTCAAGTTTTAAGAAATTTTGGTGATAAATTTGGTCAACTGTGCACCTTATTTATTAAATTTGTTTTAAATGAAAATGTTCATTTCATGCCTATTAACTATATGTTTTGCTCAATTTTTTTTTTCTGTTTTTTTTTTTTTTTTTATTTTGTTTTACGATATACCATAACAACCTAATAAAAACCAATCTAATGGTTAAGTAGAACAAAAAGAATATCGTTAAAACATTGGAAGGTTATTTATAATATCTTCGATAATTTAAAAATAATTTCATTAATTCATTATAATAAATAAATTACCAATTAGTTTCATATTTTGAAGATAATCAAACAAGAAAATAAAGTAGGACTCAAACATGTTAAACATTTTTGCAGTACATATTGACTAATCAGAATGATGATAGGCTCAGTTAGAATAAAATGTTAATAAATGGAGATAATTTTGATACTTAAATGCCTAACTGATGTTTTAATTTCAGTGTAATTGCTTTCGTAAATGTAATTGATTTAGTACATAAATTAGTAGAAAAATAGTGTAATTTCATTGTAAATATCACTGGTTATTTATAAATACAAAACAAAATGTACTTACGTTTGCGTTTACATTAATTTTTAATTTATGCTATACAGAAACTTTCTATTGTACAACGATTAAATGCGTACTTAATTTTAAAATAATTTTACAATTTCACCATTAATGTTATTAAAAAAATGTCATAAAATATTTAAAAATGAAATGAAAAAAAAATCATGAAAATTAAAAAGTAAAATGATGATAATTAGATCTAGAACCATTATAATAATATGCGCTTTCACATCTTATTTGATTTTTTTTTTTTGTTTGTTTATTTATTTGTTTATTTGCGTGTTTTTCTCAAGTAGATGATTTTTTTTAATCAAATCTTCCATCTCGATTCTCAATTGTTAAAAAAAAAAATAAAAGCTAAAAAACAGTTAAAAACGTATTTCTTATTTCTAAGATTTTCATTTCAATTTAAATGTTAAATACTTAAAAAAAAAAAACCACGCGCACGAAAATATATCCAAAAATATACAAACAGTTATAAAGATGGCACATATAGTTTAGTTACCATAATTATATCTACTGTCACTAAAATGAATACTAAAATCGAATCAGTGAAAGGTTCTTAAAGCATTAGAAAGTTTTAAATTTGTATCCTGGTAATGTTTTAGCTTGTTACAAAGTCAACCACCTACATTCAATCAAATTAATAGACCACTTAATGTGGTATATTTAAATAAGATTTTGACAACTCATAAGACATAGAAAAAATTTAATATTAAAAAAAAAAGAGAAATATATCAAATAAATAAATGGAAATATTTCTGTGGTACGAATCGTTAACTTTTTGGGTTAAAGTGCATTTGAAATTAATAAAATTAACACCTTCATTATGTTTTTTTTTTTGGATTAGTATTTAGCCAAGCAAAAAGTACATAAATAATAAATAAAATTAAATATTATTCTCATTCAGTTTTTATTTCCTATCTTTAATTATTTTTATTATTAATATTATTTTTTTGTTTTCTTTATTAAATGTATAGTGCAGCAAAAAAACAGCCGTTTAGAAATTTAGAATTTGAAACGCATTGCAAAGAATTTAATGTTTTTCTGTGATATATATGTTGTTCCTTAATGAATTGCAACATTTTTAAGAATCACATTGATTACAAATATCGCAAAATATGTAGGTTGATATTTATAAATTAGTTAAACAAATTATATTTCAAGTGCAATACTATTCATACTTCATGCTCAATCAAATGAATAACAACAAATTCAAATGAATAACAACAAAATCAAAAATATATTTTTATGGTTATAGTATTCTGAGTCTTTGTAATAATAAACGCGCGATTAAATTGGTTTATTTTTCATTTTTTTTTCTTCTGTATAACATCAATTTTAAATTTGTATATAATGTTGCCAATATTATATTTATACGTATATAGAAATGAAGGAAAGTATAGAAACAGTTAACACAATAATTCTTTTAAAATTATTCAGTTAACAGCACCAAATAAAAAAAAAAAAAAAATTGACACACTTAACCAGACCCTCGTTATATTTTTATATATAAAGTATAATGTAACCAAACCATACCATAGTTCATATTATAATATTTCGATTTACCTACACGACAAATTATTCGTGTCACCAAAACCAAACTGACAACTTGTAGGTAGATATAATACATTAAAACTATATATATATATATATATATATATTAAAAAAAATATATATTGTTATATTATACAATATATAATTCTATTCTTGCAGTACGAATATCTCTTCTTATACCATACCACATATATATATATAACTGATTGAATTTGAAAACAAAACGTTTTGTTTTTTTGAATGTTGTATTGTTGTATCATTTTCAAATTCTGTTTCAAATTATAATGCATATTAATATAAATAATTCGATAGCGCACCTGTTCGATTTTACTGTTTACTTACTAATATCTATACATATTAATATTAATCGATTACAAATCACTAGCAAAATGTAAAGAATTCAGTTAACATTGTTCTTTTCGCAAATGACGCCAAGCAATTTATCTGTTTAATTAACTGGTTTAATTTTGTAATATTTTCAAAAAAAAAAAAACTTAATGGTTTGCCAAGATTGAGCTTCTTTTTTTTTATTACTAGACGTTACTGACTGATTACTATAATTTCTTTAATTGCCTAACTATTATTGCTTTATATACATTATTATTATTAGCAACTGCATTAATTTATAAATTTTATATTTTTTTGCGTAATAACCAGCAGTGTTCGGAATAGATGATGTCATCTTAGATGATTATCATCTAGATGAAAAGATGATCATCTAATCATCTCATCT
>JAABKK020011491.1:0-22576 GCA_011634745.2 Catotricha subobsoleta
CGAAATCCAAATTGCTCCTCTGCGATGATATTGTTGTCGTAAGCAAATGCGCTGAGTCTTGCGTAGATTACTCTTTCAAGTAATTTACCAAGGCAGCTTAACAAACTAATTGGTCGGTAGCTAGTTGTTAACTTATGGTTCTTTCCTGGCTGGTATCTCAACCAAAAAAATCCGTCCACATGCATCAAATTTGCAAATTTTGCAAATTTCTCAAAAATGAAGTAAAATGGAAATAAATTCTTTCATTAAAAATAATTAACTGATTTTCATTTCATTTCCAATCTTTTTTACAAATAATAAACTGAACTAAATAAATATTTTGTCTGTTATTCTATCTAATATTTCAAGACAATATATTTTTTAATATATCGCTGGCTCTACGAGAAAATGACTCTTATTTCAAAATTCAAAAATAAAAGTTTCTTATTAAAAAATCCAAACACAATTTTTTTTTTTTTTAAATCATTCTTATCAACATTTCATATTTGAAAATCGCTCGTATTAGTATTATTTTAAAAAATATCTCTTATTATTGGCTCTACGTTTATGTCTACACTACAAAAAAAAAACTTATTAAATCTTTTGAGAAAAAGAACTCTTGTTAAAATTTTCGAACAAAAAAACTCCTAATAAAATTTTTGAACTAAAAAAACTCTTATTAAAATTTTCAAAGATAAACAACTCTTGTTAAAATTGTCACCTTAGAAAATTTTGCCATTAAGAGCGATTTTTAAATATAAAATTTTGATAAGAACGAATTATTTTTGGTTTTTCAATAAGAGTTTATTTCTTAAAAGTTTTGAGAAGATTTTTTTTTATGGATAATTTTGATCAGAGCGATTTTTAAATATGAAATTTGGATAAGAGCTCTTTGTTTTTGGATTTTTTAATAAGAGTGTTTTGTTTTTGGATTTTGAAATAAGAGTCATTTTCTTGTGGAGCCAGCGATTTATTGTAGTATATTTACCCCTAATATTTTACTATGATTTTAGAAAGTATTATTATTTATTATGGGAGAAGAACCGATTGATAGGAAATAATAGTCGACTAATATAATTATATTTTTCATTATTTCAATTTCAACTTATTAGCATTAAATTTGCAATAGTATTGAAAATTTAACTAATTGTATCTGAAAATTTACCGTTTAGAATAAAAAAGGGAGGAAACGATAGGATAATAGAAATAAACAATTCCAGGAAAGTATAAAAGAATGAAATAAATATTCCAAAAAATATGAAATATTTAAAAAATAGCAAATTTTTTTTTTTTTCAAATTTTGTTTTAACAACTTAATTGTGATTTATATTGAATTATGTGCATGAGTATGAATTTGTAAAAACACCAATGGAAGTAAATATATGATTTAAATATAAAATATATATACATTCAAAAATAACGAATGTAGAGCAATGTTTGTAACGACTTTCATTGGTGATACGCAGCGCGCTCTGTGAATGTGAATGAGCTTTTATACGCAGTTTTAAATCTTTCAAACTGGTTTAACATATTTTTTTTTAAATTCATAATAATGTAGTCTTGTCTTGTTTATGTACCTGGTACCAGCTCACTGCATATTACGTACAGTTATAACGTTCAAAGCATTACTACAACTACGATAAAATAATTATACACTTTAGTATACTGGTGTAGTTTATATATTTATTATTATTATAACAATAATATTGTAATGGTTTTTATCTTGAACGTAAAGTAGTAAATGTAGGTCACTTGCGATTTCGTGACCAACTTTTCGTATATAAATAATCTTTTTTTTTTTCTTTTTTGAAATCATGAGATTATATTTTGTTCGCTGGACTCAATTTTGATTTGTGATTTTTAATTATAGGCATGAGATGAACACGTATATATTTAATATTTATAGTATATTCCGAACATTTTTTGAGACCACAAATATTTTTTAATTTAATGTTTACACGACAATGCGTGGTAAATAAAAGTAGAAGTTCAGATATTGATTCTGTAAATTAGTTGATATATTATTTATTGTTAAGTTCTTAAAGTTCAAATAATTTTAATTTAATCAACGTATAACGTTTTTTTATACATATACATATTTTATTTTATTTATGAAAAAAGTCAAGTATTGGTTTCAAATTATTTTTTGGTTTATTTGAATATTTTTTTTCTGGATCTCAGAACTGCGTGGGTGGATTTTGATGAACTTAATTTAGGATTTTTATATAAAAAATTATGTGAAGTTATAATTTAATTTATAACTCGTAATTATATAGTGACACAACAAATCATGCCAAAAAAAAACTATGCATTTCTTGTTAAAAAAAAAAGAAACAAAAAAACATATAGCCAAGGTAAGGCAAATTATCTTTGAATAATATTCAACATACCTTTAGGAGCTGGGTTCGTAGACACTATACCTGAGCGAGTTAAAACCAAAGATATTGTAATACATAGATGATAGATAGATAGTGTCGGTAATATTACCCTACTAAAAATGAAACCATATTTTTTAAAAAAAAGAAGTGGGCCTAACGTATATCGTTTCTAGTTAAATATGATCTCACTTTAAAAAATCTGATCAACAACCACAACACCCAGAGCCGGATAAAGGCGTACTCCACGTATTTCATGTACTCGGCTGAGTACGGCGAACGCAAAATATTGTATATCAAAACCAATGAGTTTTTTGATAAATAGGGGGGCGAATAAAAACAAAAAGCTAAACTAATTACATATTACACTTTTTCCTATTTCAAACATTTATTAATATGTATTTTTAATTTTAAAATTATTTTCTTTTTGACAAATATAGAAATTCTTTTAAATTCAGTTTCCAAAGAATAAGTTTTAGAAAAAATTCGTTCACTACCTCTCGCTATATTTCTTTAAAAAGTAAGTAATCGGATGGATTCAATGTATAAGAAAAAAATGTAAATATCTTCTAACAAACTTTTTGTTCAAACATTATTTTAGTGTAGAAATTAGCGTAGTAATCTCAGAATGATCTATAAATAAACTATCTAATACGGTCTAATATCCCGTCTGTATACGGGTTTTAACTGGTGTAGTTTATATACTAGAGGTCTGCACGGACAAAACATCTATGCCAGTGTCCATGTCTGAGACCTAAAAATGTGTCCGTGCAGACCTCTATTATATACCTATCATTTAATGAGTGTTTATAGACGGTTTCCGGTCTATTAATCGTATATGGACGGGACATTAGACACGGATTAATAGACCGTATATGCGTATATAGACAAATTATTAATCGGGATTAATTGCCGTATACTGTTCGAAATATGTTAATTCAAACTGATATATTATATGCTACCGTTTCCAATTACTTTTCGCGATAAATTCGTTCAAGCCTATATATGCTAAGAATCCGCCATAGAAATTTCTATAAAGTTTTTAACTGGTTGCGATCAAGATATTTTTCAAAATTTTCACTCGCTGTCTCTCAAGGCTTTTATAATTTTTAATTGGGTTAAAAACTAATTAGTTTTGTAAATTTTTACTAACGATTCCTAGTGATCAATTTGAGAATACTTTTTGTATACCATGGAAGGTCGTTCTTGGAACAAGTGTATACTATCCAAAGTATACTTTTTTGCAAAAAATACTTTATATTGTATTCTTTATATACCTTACAAGGTATATAAAGTATACCATGTAATGTATATTTTTCAAGGGAAGTATTGAAGGTGTAGGTATACAATTTGTTCCAAAAACGAACTTCCATTACTTTTTTTCACTCAATTAATGACACGAAATTTTTTAACTCGTGTAACTCAATCTTGCTCTTACTTACTATAGTCGTGTCGTTGATTGATCGAAAAAAAGTAACTAACCGTCCAAAAAATGGTTAGTGGAGACATATATATGTATTACAATATTTTTTGTTAAAATAAAAAATCGGTGCATTGTAAAAATAATCTGACAAAAACCCCTTATGATAAAAAGGAACGCAATTTACTCTTCCAAAAAGAGTGATTTAATTTTTAGTGACGCTGTTGCCCGAAATCGATTGAAAATTAAAAGAAAAACGACAAAAAAAATTGCATGATTATGGTGGTAATGAGAAAAAAGATATTACAAATGTACCAGCGAAACGGGATTTAATTATTACGTTTTTTCAATAATCTACGATCAGTGAAATTTTACATGTAATTCCATAGTACAAGTACACATAGTATGAACCCACTTTGAAGACAAGGCGTATGTGTACTTGTACTATGGTAATATTATTGTATAAAGCCCAGTATTCAGTTTGCGAAATGCTTGCGAAATCCATACAAAATTTGCTTACGAAATTTCGTTAGGCCCATACTACACGTTAGCTGGTAGCAGCTGAAAAGAGGATATCTCGTAAAGTAATGATCAGATCGATTTGATGTAAAGACAAAAATGTGAGTCTTTCAAAAACACACATTTTATTCACACAATATTTTAGTGTAGCTTGTATACTTTTCGAAATATCTTAGTTTAAGCCTCTAATTTGTAAAATTAGCATATTAGCAGCTTAAACTAAGATATTTTGGAAAGTATACAAGCCACACTAAAATATTGTGTGAATAAAAAGTTGTGTTTTTGAGAGACTTACATTTTTGTCTTTACATCAAATCCAACTGATCATTACTTTACGAGATATCCTCTTTTCAGCTGGTAATTTTCAGCTGCTAGCAGCTAACGTGTAGTATGGCCCTTAGTCGTTTTCCACAAAAAAATTTCGTAAGTTAGTACTTAGTTTCATATTTTTGTTGCGAAATAGTAGAACGAAATAACTGCATGCCGACTGTCAAAAAACTCGTCACGGTTATTTCACACATAATGTATTTGCACTTTGTAGCGAAATAGGTTACGAAATTCCACAAGCTGTCAAAAATGAGATTTCGCAAGAAAGTACACAAATATGCTTACGAAATTTCGCAACTACTGAATACTGCCCTTAAAGAGTAAATAATAGCAAATACTTACTTCTAAAATAAAATTTAAAAATTAGAAAAATTAATTGAAAATTTCCTTTGTAATTTAATAAATGAAAAATTAACTCGTAAGAGCATTTTAAAACTTATTAACTATAAACCTATAAATATGGACTATCCGCAGTAAGCAAGTATATGTGAGTATGTTTCGAGATATTTTGAGGTAGGTATTGAAATTAGTCGCTAATATCTCAGAGATATATCCGTAGGCTTGAAAGACAGGGGTTGGTCTGCTATGCTGTAAGCAAATCACTAGAATATTGTTAAGAAATAACAAAAGTGAATGTCTTAGGAAAATGTTTCTGAGACATCTTGCAAAAGTATACAAATATCGTTTAATACCATTGTAACTCGAATCGAGACAAGAAGCAATAGGAATAAAGAGCGATGATTTTGAAAAATATATCTATCAAACAACAGATGAAGTTGTGGAAGATTCACCAGTTATAGAGCCTGACTACAAACAATAGACTATGTTCTATATTTTCTACGTTATATTTATTTTTAATTTCTTTACATAGCATTTACTTATTTGCATATCGATGGCTTAACTTCGAAAAAAACATATTTTTTTCGAAATTGGTTTTTTGATGAAACTGAGATGAGGATTGCATATAATTGAAATAAAATGTATTTTATTGTAATTATTTTTATAGTTTTTTGCTAAAAATATCCCTAAGTCCATTATTTGCTCGCGACTTTTATATCTGTATATTAATAAATTTAGCAAGATAAAGATAACAACAATGCATTTCTAAAACAATCAAATTACTTACCATGCGCAACTATTAAAAAAAATTGTTATTCTGTTGGAATTAAAAATTAATATTATTAATTTGTTCTTTTGTTTTTTTGTTTTTTTTTTTTTTTGTATTTCTTAATTCCAGTAAAAAACCAATATAATTTCTTAAAGAAATAAATAAGCGCGTGCGAACCGTTAAAAGGAATAAAAAATTTAACAACACCTATAAATAATACAAAATATATGGACATTAATTATTAACTAAAACACCCACAAATTGTGATATATTCAATGTCGAGTAGTAGAGGCGCTATTTTTATATTATAGAATAATTAAAAGAGGCGATAAGCAACTGAATCGTTTTAATATTCAATCCGTTAAATTTAAATGTGAACATGAAATGTGAATATCGATAAAAACGAAATATGTATACTGATATTGGTAGCGTTTTTGGTCACAATAATGTATAAAATTAGTAAAACAAAAGAGTGAAACGACGAACCGGATTTTTTTTTTAATTTTCTAAATAAAAAATAATTAGCTTTTTCGATAAGAAAAAATCTCGATACACGTGTTGAAAATTCTTTAAAAATATAAAAAAAAATTAAGAGAATTCAACTAGGAGCATATTCTGTAATCTGTTTTGTAATTTAATAAAACTCTGCTGTTTACTCATAAGAAGTAATTTATAATATTATTATATTTTTCTTACAATTTTCGTACAATAACATAAATTATTATTGTAGCTCATCTATATTAATGTGACGCATTAATGTCGGTAATAACATAAGTAAACTTATTCATTCAGACATTCAGTTGTTTATACTGATGATGTTCCATCGTATAGTGGCTTTATGTACAAGTACAATGTTTATAGTTTATACACAATAACACACACACCAACATTTATATAAATTCGGAAGTAGGTCAATATACCCACAAAACCGGATTTTTCTTTTGATTCTTTCTTTCTATCTTTTTATTTTTATAAATATTATAAAAATGTTGTCTTAAAGCATTTTCTGCTTTCATAGTCAAGTTCATATTGATTTCATGATTGAAGCCATTTAATACTGTAAAGATAATATTTTTTTTTTAAAGTAATATTGAGGATCGTTCATATTTTGAGATTTTTGTCAATAAAATTTTGTTGCCTCGTTTCTTTCAAATGCGACACCTTTGTGAATGGTCTTTAAAATCATACATTATACGAGGTTTATGTGACATTGATATGTTTGTATATGTGTTATTGTATTTTCATGCATCAGAAGATTTTTTTTATTTAATAATTTAGTAAATATTAATTTTATATTGAGATTTCATGCAACGTTATGTTTACTTCCATCTAATATTTTCTACATTGTTCAATGTTCACATATTTCTTTTTTCATAATTTAAATTAGACTTGCACAGAATTATACCGATATTATTACATACAATAAGTATTAATATTATTTGATATGTGAGAACAAGAACTGAAATACTACAATACAATCATTATTTAATTAAAAAAAAAAAATATCAATAAGAAAAACGACACAATGACCTTGAGTGAAAGTTTTTCTTTTATTCCATTATATTTAATATTTTATATGATTTGAGTGTGGTTTACTATTTTATTATGAATGTACCCACATCACATACCAATTGCATTCAAATAATTGCTAAATAAAAAAGAAAAAAAAACGAATACCTAAAATTTAAATTTGCCAATAAAAAAAAAGATTTAATTACACCTGTATTCGAACACATTCCTAGATTAAACACAATATGTTCAAGATAAAATTAAAGCAATAAAGAATAGAAACACAGTTCTATATGCTTTTTTTATTGCTATTTTTAATTCGATATGAAAAATGAGAAATAAAAAATATTCTACTAGATATAACTCTTTTCTTAGCACAAGAAACATATAAACACGACTAGAATATTCTTCAAAAAAGTTTTAATTTATTGCTATCATATAAATTTAGATGAGTAGATTAATATCAAAGCTGAATTCGTTGGAAATTAGACGTCAGAATTTATAATGACTGTTTGAGGTTGACGGTAGTAATTTTGAATCAGTTTAGTAAGGAATCCGCCGATATTTTTTAAATAATAATAGTTTATTCCATGAGTATATTAAGCAAGAAAAAAATCAAAGAATATTTTTCTTTTAACGTGAAAATTATGAAATTCAAAAAATTAACGAATTTCTTATAAAGCGCTTTCCATGAACGTTATAATAACTTATGTCGCAACCATCCGATTAATATAAAACTGCATGAAATTAAAAGTCCAACCCCACGTAAGTTTCTGGCCGCTAAAATTGCAGCTAGCGGCTTATTAATCACGAAATGTGACAGAGACAGCTATTACTTTACAATGAAAATAATAGAAACAATACTAGTCTTTATTTCCCATTTTGTAATTAATACGGTGCTAGCTATAATTTCAGCGGTCAGAAACTTATATGGGATGGGCGAATAATTTAGGTTAGAGATCAAAACAAAGTTGAAATTGCAGTCATTGTAGTCACATTTACATATCAATAAATAAGATGCTAATTCCATTTTAATAGTTTTTCCTGTTTTTATTTCATTAATTTTTTTTACGCGTTTATTAAAAAAAAAATCTCTTCAAAAAATTATTCCATCCTTCCAACATTGAACATGAAAAATTAAAAATACAAGTTTTAAATTTAGATCTGGAAAAAAAACCTGGAACACTTGAAATATGACCGTTCTAGTTAACACGTAGAAAGCTTTTTTCAACTCTACTATATAAATTATCAAGTTAGTGAGAGCTGTTTGGAATCGTTGTTCTTATGCTTCAAACTCCAGAATGGTTCAATAAAAATAATAATCGATAAAACTTAATTGTTTAATTTTAATAATAATTAAATAAATGAATAACATTTTACAACCACAAAATATTGGTTGAATTATAAAAATGTTAATACGAATTATTTGCATTATATATTTTAAAATCTAGACAATAAAATCTAAATGAATTGAAAATTTCTTTATATCTTTTTATGAAAAAAAAACGTAAATATTTAATGACTAATATCAAATGTAGGTAATACATATTTTAGTAGAATTTACCAAATATATAGAACAGAATATATATTTAGGAGAATGTTAAATTCGAAGAGAATTTTATGTATATATAATTATATATATATTATATATATATACTTAAAAATGGTATCAAAATTCACTTTTAAATTATTTAACAATGCGCTACTAAGTTCTAAAGAGAGCGAAAAAATAAATAAATTTGCTTGTTCAAAAAAAAAAAAAAAAAATCGACAAGAAGAAATGAACACACAAAATATCTAAATTTAAAATTGTTCGTTGATGTAGCGCACAAAAAATACAAATATAAAAATTTCGCGGTCGCTGGTAATTTAATTTTAATGAGTGCAACATTTCTTGCTAAACCAAATTCCCCCTACCTTAACATATTCACAAAAAAGAAAAAAAAAGAACAAGCTTTACCATTCAAACATTATTCTCTTCATATTCTGTACTCTGAATACAAATGTACAAATAATATTGATATCTTTCGTAAACTAACCGCATATAAAAGTGTAAGTCACTTTATTAATATTGGTATCGTTATAGATATGCGCACATACACATTTATAGAAAGAAAATATCAAAATTTCTTGTTGGAGATTCTATAAAATTTCTTAATAATTACCATTATGGAACGTAAACTAATAGTATACATATTCTTTTCTCTTTTCATTTCAACAAAATATGTGCCTACCTAGTTTAATATTGTATCGATGTAAAGTTGATTTTTTTTCTTCTTTTTTTTATAAGAATTGTATGTATGTTTACACATTGCATTTATAATACCTGTTGACTGTTAAATACGCGGTTGAATGTTATACGTGTGAAAATTTATATGAGTTTAATACACATAGTACAGTAAAATAAATCAAGAATATCAAATATAATTTGTTTGTTTGTTACTTAATTAATCGTAATTGATTATACGATTTCCACTTTGAACATGTCAAACGTTTATATACTGCAAATGAATTTAATAACTACCTTGGCATAGATCCAGGATACAGGCTTATTATTGGTGCTGTTGAAACGGATAAAGATGGTAATGAAACAAATTTCAAGTTGTCATCGAAACAATTCCATCATGCAACCGAAAAAAATGAAAGGAAGGTCAAACTTGATATAAATGGACGAAAAATTTCGAAGATTCTATGGAAAGATTAAGAAAATTCGAGGAAAAATGTACTAATGTAGAGATAAGTAACAGACATTCTAACTTCCGGCAATATACGAAATACCGACTTAAATACTTGAACGCCCCACAAAGAAAGAAAAATACTTTAAAAATAACCAGATTGTTATGGGGTAAGTGCATAAGGACTAGATTTTTTTTAGATAATATAACAAACCAAATATTGCCAGAAGGAAGAAATACATTGGTGGCGTACGGTGATGGTTTTTTTCAAAATTATGGGGCTTAATTCTGGTAATGTGAATGTATTTGAATAAATTAAAAATGATGGCTTCTAACGTTACTATTCCTGAAGATATACTTTTCTTTCAATATACATAATATTGCAACCATACAGCAAAATATTTTCTGACAAACACACAAACTGACAATTTATTAAAATAAATATAAAAGCAGAAAAGAAATTGTAACTAAACCGTACAACATACCTTTCTCTCATTGTTTTCTCCGTTATACGATCAATTTTGTTCTCTTTTCTCTTTAAGGCCCTACCTTCGCTATCATTCGTATATTAACACAAAAACTTACAATACATTGGAGCAAGAGAATTATTATTATTTTTTTTTTGAGGTCTCCGAAGAAGATCAAGTTTTTGGGGTCTAATCAGTATATTTTGTTCCGTGGACAGAAGGCAACGTTTTGTAATGTGAATATGAATTTTAATAAAAATCTTCATATTATAATATGCGAAAAGCTTTCGTGTGTTTATTGAGACCATTGCGCACTTATATACACATTGTAGGCATACACGCATGAGAAACGAAAAGAAATTCAGTTGACCTAAAAAAAAAAAAAGTAAAAATTAAAAAAAAAAATCGTTAGTGTTTATTATTGTTTAAAATGTGAAACTAAGAATTCGATAATTTTTTATTTTTCATTTTGTAAATGATTGATAGATAAATACGATTTATTTCAGTTTACTTGATTTTGTGTCATGATAAAAGTTTTATGTGACAATTTAAGGATAAATCTCCAAGTTCCAATTTTATGAACTAAATAGCGCAATGGAATATACTTACTTATAACAACAGCAAAAACAATTTGTGAAACCTAGTTTTAAATCATTATTGGATTTAAGTCAATATTTCAGTTTGAAAATAATAAATAAATAAATAAATTTTTATTCAAATACATACAATTTGTGATGAATATTTAGGTGCAAGTGTTAGTGACCTACTTTTCTGTTGCAGTGCACCGACATCTTAAATGACCCGGAAGCAACAGTACCATCTTAATTATTATTAATTTGTGTATAAATGCATGTCTGTGTGACATACGATCGATAAAATTATTTGACGTAAAAATTCTTATTTTTTTATTCAACTTTATTGAATTTCACGTTAAATTTTTATTAAATATATGATTTTGTTATTTTGAATTGGAAAGAAATTCAAATAAAAAAAGAAATTATTAAAACTGTTTCTAACATAAATAATAATGATTTAATAGTAATAATGCAATAAACAACAATCAAAATTAATGGAAAATGCAAATCGCGACATTAAAACTGAATGAATCATATTTCTAAATCATACTGTGAAATTTTAGTTAATAAACTTAGTGTTGGTAATAATTTTATTTTCTCTTTTTTTTATTCAAGAAAAATACAATTATTACTTTTAAGTAACTATATTTCATTTTCAAAGGATTTACTAATAAACATCTCATCGTGTATCTGTTGAATACAGATACTTATTAAGACAAACTGGATATGGAGAGCAGCCAATGTGGATAACTTTTTTTTTTTATCACAAAATTGAAGAGAATACAATGAAACCAATCTGGATATAAGAAGATTATCAGAAACAAATATTAATGTAAGATTTAAAACTATTTTTTTTAATAAAAAAAGGAAGAAACAAAACATTTAATTACGATAAGATTACGTCCATACGACCTCAATACATGTTTTTCCCTCTACCTTCAATTTATCTTTTGATCTTATTTTCATTTTTATCAGCCACAGTTTTTGAAGCTTAATAGATCAAGACTATCTACCTTAAATTATCGTAGGCTGCTAAAAATAGCATTCCAATCTCATGCAAAAAAAAAGTTTTTTGAATTCGTTAATTTATAGCTAAATTTACACTTGAATTCTTTACGATCAAATTTAGGGTAGCTAACGAAAAATGTAAGGAATAAAAAGCGTGGTGAGTATAAATATAGTTGCAAAGAAATAGTAGGTCTGAATTTTTATTTCAAAAAATGTTTCTTTCACCAAAATTTTGAAAAAGCTATTCAGCGTAATGAGTATAATGAAAGCTGGACTTAAAGAGAATTGGAATAGTTCTAAACTGTAAGACATTTTAGGATTAAATTTCTCAAAAAGCAACAAGATATGATCAAATAATGATCAAAACTAGATTGAATACAATAAATATTTTCATAAATTATTATAATAGAATCAATTTAATTTAAGACTATTTTCGTCTTTTTATAAATAGATTTTTGGCATGAAAATAATCTAATTTCTAGACAAATAAAAATGGAATTAAACGAAAGTGGGAAAAGGTGCTAATACATTATACATTTCTTTAGCTAAAATAATTAAATTGATAATTAATATTTATAGTGAATTAATTTCTATTCATGTTAAACTAGTTTAGATTTTCAGTAATAATTAAATTAATTCGACTATTCGAAGTAGAGATTTAGACTGAAATTCTAATATCCTGTTAATAAGATATTCACACAAATCATTAATTGTGATTTTTAAGTCTGGGATATAGAAAAAAATTAAAAGATATTACAATAGATTTTGAATTGGGGTTAAAAGATATTCATATTCCGGCAATTATTTGCATGGGAGTATATATGAAAGCTATTGAATAAAGAGAGAGATAAATTGCGGTGCCTCTCAATGGCTGAAATGTATATTCTAATTTTTATATATTTGTTGGAATTATTTTGGCGTGACTATAAATAAGTCTTCTAATTTGTTGCAAATACATTTTTAACTAACATTCCTGGCTGACCCGATAGTATAGTCAGAAGAATGTATTTTGCAGCAAAGAAAATAACGTTATGATGGTTTGGGCATATTAATAGAATGAATTAGAATAGATTATCAAAAAGAGTTTTAAAGTTAGATGCCATACGTCTTAGAAATAGGGTAACACCGAGAATACCATTTATAGATTTAAAGACGACTTAGTTGATAGAAATTTAGAGTTAGACGATAAAGTTCTTGAGGTAACTAGGAAATAGCAGAAATGGGCATATGGATAAGTTTGGTTAGAGGACCTTACGGTAGAAAATCATTGAAAGTTCGTTAAAGTATGATGATGATGATAAAACTTAATACGAGTTGAACAATGATTATTACTAGTATTGTATGTTAATCGATGTATTGTAATAATTTCAAATTTATTTGTACTTCAGCCACTCATGTTTCCACATAACACTTGCTTAAATTATACACCGTTTGATATACCTTCAATTTCTTCATCATTATCTTAATTTAATCTATAACCATATTAGATTTATTCACTAAATATAGTGAACAAAGGAGAATGAAAGAATTACCTTAATTTACCAAACACAGAACTGAAGACGAGTCTCATTGTTTTGCACATGATTTTATTATTTATTTGAAATTGGTTTTGTTATATTATAATTATATTTATTAAATGAAACGGTAAATCCACGAATTTAGTTCAATGAGTTTTTTTTTCTTTAGGTATTTTTATTTTAACTTTGGTGTCTAGGAAAACCAATAACTATGTAATTATGTATACAAATAACTCAATAGCCACACATTTTTTTTATTCGTATACCCACTTTTATTTTATCGTTGTTTATACATGAACTGAACATAGGCACTTATTGTTTTTTCTATCATTAAGTAAATCATATTTAAAATATATTAAGACATAATAATTAAGGTTAGCTTATCAAAATAGTTTAACGTAAAATTGTAATAAAAATTATTGTATAATTCCGCAGAAAATAGACACTTTATGCTATAATAAATGTGTAGTTTATACCAGAAATAGTTCGATCGATGCAAACGAATTTATTTTAAATCAAATTCTAATAAATTGAATATTTATATTCAAATCTGCATCCATAAAAATCAGGAATGTAGCTCAATAGAAATATTTAGATGATTTCAATGTTTAATAAGTCGAATGCGACTAAGATTTTAGCACAAAGACCAATTTTCATTATATCATGTCGCCCACAGAGATCTATCTTACTATAATTTTATAGCGTTCGAATAGAGTTCTATTGATCAGTAAGAATAAATCAACTTTGACTTTGATTTTGATCAACCGATTCCATTCGCATATTATATAGGTGCCATTTTATGTTTGGCAATGAACTCATTTATATAAGCATGCTGTACTTTAATTTCGAACTTAGTAATTTGAATAACAGAAATATATCTAATTACCCGGGTAGACCCAAGTGACTTTATCCTTTATGGTACTTTATGTTACTATTTGAAGTAATTTCAAGTAACTTAACTTACAACTTTGTAATTATAAATTAGTATAAGGTTATAAAACCTCTATTAATTGGGTTTCTACGCGGGTAACATTTATACTTTAACAAATAATTTTAGCGCATCTTTTAGTTTTAGACAAAATTTTCATGTGCTATTATGATTACACGTCGCTGTAAAGTATAACGCAAAAAATTCTGCTTAACGGCGAACTATTTGTTATGTTTGTTTGTTGTAATCATCAAAGCTTTCCAATTGTACCAGTACACAATTTAAGGAATATTTGCTGTTTTTATTTGGTGAAGCGAGAAAATATTTCAAATTTTTAAGTAAATAGAAAATTAATCTTTTGACCTTCAAAGAAATATCATTTAAATCTGTTAAATCCTATTAAAAAGTCTCAAATAAATGAAATTAACACTTTCCATTGTTGAATTATATCCTTTTTCGGTTGAATCTATAAATATTTCATTCTCTAGAACAGTCAGAATGTCGAGGAATTTATTTAATGGTGTTATTAATTTACTTGCATACATTACAACAGTGATTTGGTTAGCATGTGGATTACGGATAGTTCATTCATTTACACATGAAACAATATTATACCTTGCTGAACTTTATCATACAAGACTTCTGCTAAACGTACAAATATCCAAATTTAATAGACCTTTAATTTAAACTAAGCAATTTTGATACAAATTCCGTGGTCTTCATTACCTTTTATTAAACCGAAAATGTGAACAATATTATTTGCGTATAATTATAGAATGAACATATCATTTCATTCGATAAGTGGTGTTGTGTAAATAGAGAAAATTTAATATCAAAATCACTCCAGAAATTCTTTTTAACATTTTAATTTGAGGTTTATTTATATTTTTTCAGTGCATTTCATTTAATGAATATAATAATTATATTCTATTTAGAAATAAATAAATAAATTTCAATTTTTTCGGTTTTTAAATATTTGGGCAATCGTAACCGTAATATTTAATTATAAATTTAATACTAAATATTTATGATTTCATTAATAATATTATTGCATTAAAAAGAATTCAATGAATTTTCATTGTGCTGAACACAATTTATAAAAATGAAAATATTTGATTTTTATTATAATTCAGAACGTTTTCATTTTATATTACTCTTCCATAATTTAATGATAGGTTCAACAGGACTATTATTAAATAATTTATTAAATATCTTTTGTTAATACAGGTTAGTTTGTCCAGGATACATTCTATATATAGTCTTGATCTTGTTCTTCTTTAACAACTAACTGATATATAATTAATTAAAGCCAGTAACGTGCTAATGGTTTCGAAGTGATAAAAACTGATGTCAATTGTTGTCAGTAATGAAAAGAAATTTTGAAGCATCATCTCTTTCTTCATTCAAATGTCCAATAAAAAAAATATCAAACAAAATATGATTTTAATCAAATAACGATATGGAATGGAACATTACCAAGTACATCTCTTCTATCTTATTTAATTTATATTGATATTTACCATTTACCAGCATCAACGATCAACGATCAACGATCAACCTACACGCATACCTCCAATAAATACATTTTAAATAACATAATTTTACACAGCGTTCGTATATGTGTATACAAGTTAAGTAAAATATCTGACTAGGCTTATGCTTAAGGCGGAACACCGACGTTATATGCACGACAGCACGTCTATCGTTTCTGGTTTTGAGTTAGCAAGAGAAAGAGTTAAATTATTATTACATTTTTATGTTCGTCTTATAAATTTTGTATATATGAAAATATATCATGAGGAAGTGTGTTACTAGGTCTCGTGTAACGGTGAAATTTTGTTCCGCTTTATTTTTATTTTATGTTTTTTTATTTATTTATTTTATACTACACACTACTTATAGTCTAACAATACAGTACAATTACAACAGCATATTAAGATTAGCTATTTTCTTCTTCTCGTTATTTATTATATATTATTTTAATCGTAAATTAACGATGTTTTACGATGGGTAAATATTAATACTGTAGCAACTGAAAAGTTAGTAGAGAAACAGAGATACACATTGCAAATTATGATTAGAAAATGAAAAGTTTTTTCTATTTACTTTTTTTTTTTTTTTGTTAATGTATATTGTTATACTTATTGCATTATATGCTGCCATCAACAATATATTAAATTGTGTTGTCCAATGTATTGTTACTCGAAAAACCTCATTTCTCAGTAGATTGGTTTTGGACCATAAATTTTATATTTAAACTAAAATCGACAACGCGGTAAATTGCAATTTGTCAATATTTTTTTTTTTTTTTCTAATTTATTTATCTTTTTCCTTTTGAATATTATTGTTCAATGATTTAATTTCTTTATATGTACCTATATGATAAATGCGGAAGTTTTGATTAAATTTATAAATTATGAACTTTTAAGCAACGACTCTCCATTATAATGTGTCTGAAAAAATTCTATCACTTTGATGTCATTTCTTAATAATTAATACTACAGTAAAAACTGTTTAATTAAGCCACGGATCGTCTAGATACATTTGCGTCAATAACACCCGGTTGTTCAAATGAACAGAGGTCTAAGTAGGTAGGCAATTTTCTTTGTAAATATTAATGGTGTCACTGTATTTCATGCAATTATAGTGAAATGTTCGATGATACAATTTGCATCGTCTGTGGAAATCTCGCTGGGCGTACTTTGGACGGTATCATTATAAACTGTTGGTCTCGATTATTCTGCAGTACATGTAAAATTGATAGGGTAGTATGGCGTGACTTGTATTACCCTAAGATACTTTCAAAGTCAACTGCAATTTATCTCATATATTGCTGTACAATACTTCAGTGTCAACTCCAAATTTCAATTATTGCTTTAGCGCTTTATTTTATTTTATTTTCTATTATTCTTATTTTTTTTTATTATTTATTTTATTTTCTATAATTTTTATTTTAATACATTATTTTTAATATTCAAGTATGCTAATTTTTATTTTAAATAATTCCAGATTTTAAAATGCTATTGTTTGCAAAGAAGAAAGAGCTACTGAAACTGTTCTTACCGAATTTAAAAATTGAAACTTAAGAAGAAAGGAATATAAAATAAAATCGACATTAGAACATTTTTATCAGCAATAAAGAAATCTTATCAACAAATAATAATAATAATAATAATAATATTAATAATATTAATAATATTAATAATAATATAAAAAAAATCAGAGGAATAGCAAAAACAATTCAAAATTTTTCAATTTTTAAAATGAGGTATTGCTGTTCATGAAATATGAGTTCACAAACAACAACCGAATCGGATGTTGATAATTTATTGATGAGTTCTTGCTGGAGTCAAGCGGATGGTTCTAGTAGTCAATATGGCTCACATGAACAGTACTTATTGGATGGACACAAATTATTAATCGAAGATCATGACTTAGATTCACTACCTGGTGATTTAGATGTACAAAAAGGATCGATGGATGTTTTAGACAATCTCATCTTAAATTCACAAAGTCTAAACACAAATTTGGCAGAATTAAAACCACTACCACCATTTACCGGCTATACTGGACATTTATCAATAAATGGAATATCAGGTCATCATTATCATACAATATCACATCGCATACCGGAAGAAAATAACAATAACTATTTGTCAAATTCAACCTATCATAACCCAAATACAGATCAAAATATTGTATCATCATCGACAACATGTTTACCTGATAGCGCTTTATATCCAGACACATCGGACAATACATCTGCATCATGCTTTCAAGATGTTAAACTCTTTTCTGAAAACACAAATGATAGTAAAATGTGTTCGGTGGTGGCAGATAGCTGTGCAATGACAATTCCCAGATCAGGTTCAGTGTCAGCCGTTCGAATATTCGCTGATTCAAAAGAACTTGCCGAGTTAGTAGATATGTCATCAATTGAAGATATTGCAGCCATAATTGGTTCAGCTATTGCCGATACAACAGTACCAAGTCAAATTGATGGACCTGATGGAACAGATAGTCGAGATTCATGGATGGATTTGGATGCTTGGATTGACGGTAATTGTGTTCAACAAGATGGTAAATTAATTGTTTCCCATCAAGAGTCTATAAATGAATTTATTTTGCCCAATTCACCTGTTCATACATCACCAGCATCATCATCATCATCATCGACTCTTCAAAACCTTTTGACTCATGGTTATATGCCATTGTTACAAAATCGTTTACAAAATGGACCTCCAATTAAAATGGAAGCACCTACATCAACATCGTTTTGTGGTGATTTAATAACAACGTCAGCAAGTCCGCCTGATTCAGTTGTTTCGACAACCGACAACATAATGGTGAATGGACGATATTTATCAATAAATCAACATCCCCATCAATATCAATTAAGTATATCAGCAGCCGGATTGAAAAGAGACGGACTGTGTAGTCCTGAGCTGTTAGGTAATTATCCACATACAACAACAGCAACACCAACAAAGAACATACCAAATGCCACAAAAACAAAACGACGAACACACAAAAGTGTTAAAAATAGTAATGGAGGTGGTAACGGACAAATGACGAACAATAATTCCGTGGGTCATCAAATACAACAAATTAGTAATGCTGGTATTAGTTTCCAAAATGTAAACGATTTAAATGGTTTGTTGGGCAAAGAAAAAACTGTTCATCGTTGTAATATTTGTAATCGTGGTTTCTTAAATAAGAGCAATATCAAGGTACATTTAAGGTTAGTAAATATTTAACTATGAAAGTATATCCTCATCGTTTTTTTCATTTTCTCATCAGTTCCTCATTCACAAGCATCATCATCCTTTCAGCAAACAATTTCTAAACATTTCTATTCCTCAGCTTAACATTTTATTTAAGCACACACATTTTAATTTAATTAATTTATTTATAAATAAACTAATAACCTTAAAATAATAATTATAATACTAGGACGCACAGCGGTGAAAAACCATTTCGATGTGATGTGTGCTCAAAATCATTTCGACAAAAAGCACATTTAATAAAACATCAACAAATGCATAGACGAATTGGACGTGATTGATAATTTATTTAAATTAGCAGAATAAAAGACACGACCTAAGCAACAAATGAAGCACAAATTAACATACATATAAGACTATTTAAACAATCAAAAAGGCACAATATATTTAGAATGGATTTGCGCAATATCGATATATACATATATGAATATGAATTGTAGGTTTAATTATTACAAATCGTCCACACAAAATTTCATCTTATTTCTCATCTCTCCTAATTGTCCTTTCTTTCATGCATGTCGAAATTAGTTATGTAAAAATAGATCATTAGAATTTGTTTAGAGTGCTTTAGATTTTGTTTGATATTTTCCAAAAATCATATTATAATCTATTTAATAATATTAAAAGGGTAGCAAGATCCTCGATTCGTTAAGAAACATATTTTTTTAATGGTTTTCTACACAAAAATCTAGTCTCTTACTATACCTACCACTTTAGAAACTCAAAAGATATTGAAAACAAAAAAAAAAACTTTTATTATTTACATTTAAAAATTATTAGGGGGAAATTTCAGCGATTTATTTATTTTCAGCAAAATAAATTCTAGCTAGACATGCACGGAGAATTATCTTATTTTATTGACTACTCAAAAACAAAATGCTTCTTCTTTAGTCTTATTTATTTCGTCTTAAAGTAATACTAATTTCGCAAAAAAATAAATCGGTTAAAACAATTTAATTACATTAACATCGACCATGAGTAAAATTTATCTGATGACCCAAGAGATTTTAAAAATGTTCGTTACATTCGAACCATCCAATTAATGCGCTAATGCAGCCTTGTATTAAAAATAAGGTGCTGTTTTGTGACTACTGACAATACTTATGATATGACAACTAATATGATTGAATTTTAAAACCTCTAAAATGAGGGAAAAAAGTGAATAAGAAGAATAGTCATGTATGAAATCTCACCATATTTGCATACTACTTTCTTACATAGTAATTAATTCACGTTAAAAAAAAATTCTTAAAGATGATGTGATGTCAAAAAAAAAACAATAAATCAGCTGTACAGTGGATGATAATGTACAATCGTTTATAGTGATGTCGAAATTGGACCATATCGATAGCTTAAAATTAAATTAAAAGAATCATAAATCTAGAAAATTGGATGAATGCTATTCTACCGCGACTGTCTACAAGATACTGTTAACCAAACATCTAAACTTTCTTGTCACAACACAGACTATGTTAATGTGGATAGTTGACGGATGCAAAAAAAATGTTCATCATTTTGTTAAATAATCAATTGTTATTTTGTTTTAAGTAAAAGGAATTTCAAGGTACAATTAAGGTCAGTGCATTTACATTTTCTCAAAGTCGCATCTTCATCATTTGTCATATTTTCCACCAACATTCCAAATACACAAATATTTTTTCCTATCATTTGTCTAACCTATTTGTAAGTCCCCACCTCAATATTATGTATTGTCAATATGCTAATAATAATTATATAAATTAATAAAAAAAAAAAAAACACTTAATTAATTATAGGACACATACTGGTGAGAAACCTTTCAGATGTGAAGTATGTTCAAAAGCATTTCGTCAAAAAGCGCATTTAATAAAACATCAGCGAATCCATAAACCGATTGAACACGATTAACTATTTGTTGAAACATCTTGGACAAATCTAGTGCACTAAATGAAGGATAAAACAACAAATTAATATGAGATGATTGTGATGAATTTATTAAAATAATACGTCAATGAAAAATTGCACGATTCGTTTATCTAAGCTTTTCTATAAGATAATTTCCTTCACTCTGTTATTTCATTTTATTTAGTTATTTATTTATTTATTTAACAGTATCTGGTTGGCTGCAAAAATTACACGAACAAATTAGTTCATTCCCTTTGTCAGACTTATAGATTTATAACAAAAATGTATATGTAATTAATATGGAATTATTACATAGGGTGGATGACCTACAAACAGTACAAGTCCCGAAGTGGAGCTTATGCTTTAATTCCACAACGGCACACGTACCGTCTCGTATAGTATACATGTCTCGTAATGGCACGATCGCCCTATGTAATAATTCCACATAAATTTCTTATAAATTTTGGTTAGCTTATGGACTCGAATGTACAATACGAGTTTCTTATCATTGGATCGATCAATCAGTCGAATTACCTAGAGTTTATCACAAATTTTCTCTACTTTTTCATGATCTTTTGATCCATAAATTATTATGACATTCAAAGGGATGAGCAATGAAAACCCAACATATTTAAAAACCAATAAAATTTTGCGATTTTTTTTTCTATTTTAGAATTCTACCGCACAACTTTTTCACTTTTTTTTTTATATACACATCTATTTGTCATTATATAATTTTAATTGAACAAACCTATTAAAACAATCAAATCACTCATGTTAAATATTAAAAGCAGAAAATTCAGTCTTTCATAGAACGCCTCTGATCGGAAATAATTTTTTTGGTTTTGTGCATTTCACGAATAACTAAAAAAAAGTGCAATATGCTATATTTAGTTTAAAGGTGATCCTGAAAGTACCTCATTATAGCTATTTTGTAAATATACATATTTAAATATTAGTTATTTATTTATTTATTTAAGAGCTATTTAAATTAATTAGAAATTAAACATCAAAATTATAAATTATTAAGTAATTGAATAACAAAATGTAAATTTAAAAGCTTTGGGCTTCTAAAATATACAAGAAATTAGTTAAAAATGTGTGAATTATTTTATTAATTTAAAAAATAAAACATAAACTGTGTATTTTTCTTAATATTCTCTATTTCAGTATTTCAGTTGGATTAAAAATTAAATTTTAACACAACATTTCTAATCTAATACATAACTACTTACCCGGCAAACATTATTTTAAAATGCGCATCTAACGTGTATCTACTGTGTACCTACGTGCACAGTGCGCCAAAAGAACACGCTCACGACACATTTGTATGAAGTGTGTGGCAAACGCCCAGGCTCAGGTGTCGCGGATGTGCACCTGGTGCGCCGTACGAACGCTTGTGTACATCTAGCGCATCGTAAGTCTTACGAAATACGTAATACGAATTGTGCACTTAATGTGCATGTGATTTTATTATTTAAAATGACAGATAACTTTATCA